>JARHVA010008152.1:310000-365000 GCA_037957365.1 Torreya grandis
TTGCTCCACTAGGCAAGAAAAAATGACCAAGTAGTTTTGGTCTAGTATAGACAATAGGGGTTGATTTATGTCAAATCCACTTGGTGGTAGATATTAATCTTAGTATAGTTCCATTTCATGGAAGGATTTTATGGATTGATTTTTCATGCTCTATGAACCATTGTTTACAAATTTAATGCTTCTTTTTGCCTATTCATTCCCACACCCTATAAGTTTCTCTCCTATTTGCATTGGTCTATACCAACTAATTGGTTAAAGTGTTTCTAGATAGTGTGGAAATCCTCTTCACATGGATCTAAAATTGGTTTGAATGTGTAGATTCAATGACAAAGGCACAATTACTTTAGTTTACTAGTTGAGACTTTAATGTCTAGTTTACAGATAATTTCATTTGTTACAAAGTTATCTTCATATAGTGGCTTCAGAGAAAAAGTGGAATGAGAGTCACTCTAATATTTCATGGTGATTAGTGAATTTTAAAGTCTTGTACTCAAGTTTTTCCAATAAGGATTGAAGTGATAATTACATATATACATAGACAAACTTTCCTACAAGTATCTCCCTTTAGGTAGGTAAAAGGAGATTTGAACTGCTATGGTGATGTAATTAGAAGGTTTTCAAAGTATTAAGATAGATCTTGAGGTGGAAATGACATATTTAAAATATCCAATGATCGTTTGAATTTTATTGAGGCAACATACTCTTTTATATACAAAGTTCTTCTTTGTATGTTATTGATGTGCGCCTACAAGAAGCTCATATAGAGGACTAAGCAGTTGGATTGCAAGTGTTTGAACTTGTTTGAGACCTTCATATAGGTTTAAGAAGTTGAAGGATGTCACATAAATCATGGTTAAGTCTAAATGTGTTAGGAATATTTGATAATCATGCTCCCAATTTGATGAAATGACTTAAGGGACAAATTACTTTAAAGCTTCTGAAATAAGGACTTTGCTTATTGTTGACCAATTTTGACATTTTAGTTCAAAATAGGGCACCCCTAGTGAAAATTTTAATTTTTAGGCATATGAGGGGGTCTAATATATTTTCATCAAGTGTTTTATAGTTCATTTCACGCATATTAATGTTATATTAACTTTGGTAACTCATTTCATTAGCCTATCATGTCATTTGGGGTCATTTCAAGGGTCTAAATGGTGCATTTAATGCTTTATACGGGTTTCTTGGGATTTTCTAAATTGAAAAATATGATGTCATACCCCATGTGTCCTTATAAGTCTTAGGAATCTGACATAACTGAATAAATTATAGGTTGTTCAGACAAAAGGTAGTTTTCTTAGGTAAAGAGAGAGAAAAGGACACTTGTGCAGTTCCTTGGGAAGTGTGCTACTTGTAAAAACATGGTGATGTGACTCTTCACCTTCCTATAGGCCAGTCCCATGTTTTAATTTAATAAATTTCATAAAAAGGCATCTGCAACTAATTTTCTTCCCTTTTCTCTTGACATTCAAAGGAAGGTCAACTTCAAGCACTCACTATGGGCCGTCTAGTTTGATTTGGAAGAAATGATATTAGGGGTGGATATTTATATAATAATAATTCAAATCCATAAAAAAACTTAATATTTGGTGAATTATCCTTTATGAACCATTAGTTTGATCCCAGGTAACTTTTTATGCATGCTCAACCATGAGTGGGTCACTGTTTGAGCTTGTCTCAAAAATTCTTATTTTGGATTGATGTATTTGGGTGTTACAAGTGTCTCCAAATTATTTTCAAGATGTTTTCATGCTTATTATTATTTTTTAGAGTTTTATTTTTTGATAAAACCTTTTCATGTTTACAAATGGCCTAGTTTGCATTGACAGTCAGCTCAGCTGCTTTGTGAGTGGTTTTTCCACATTGGGAAAGGTGTTTTCTTGTTGTTTTGATGATTCTCCTAGTTTTTTTGGTGTTTAATGGTTTAAGTGTTTTTTTTTTCTTTTAAGGCCTTGTTTTACATGTTTTTAATCTCTTAATGGACTATCTCAGTCCACATAGCTAGGAGCTTCACCTACAAGGACCTTCTAATGACATCATGTTGTGATAAGACATTTTGCAATGGTTTAAATATTTTGAAGGCGTTTGTAATGAATTTTATTCTTTAATATAGGTATTAAATAAATTGAAAGCCTATTACCATACTCACTATCCATAGTTACATCCCCTGCCTGCATACCATGAAATGATCACCTACAGGTGATGAAATAGGGGATTGAAATGTTAACTAAGGTGTTAAAGCATGGGGTAAAGTTTTGCTTTAATCCTTTGTATGTGTAATAGATCATGGAAAATCTGTATGAGGTGATAGGATTCCAATCAAGCTATAATAAGCCTTCTCAAGAGTGTGACTGTGTTTTAGGTCCATTTTTCCTAAAATGGGAAAACACAGCTCCAAGAAGTTGGGAAGGATTTTTTAAATCATGTTGTAATAGGTTTCAAGGTCTAAAAAGTAGGTGAAGGAATAAACCCTAACATATAATAGACCCAAATCAATAATGAGGGAAAGTGGATTGGTGGAGAGAGATGTTTAGAGAACACAAAGTGGCTTGAAAACACATTGATATTCCACAGTAATATCTATAGGCTTGCAAATATAAGATGGTTTTTGACACCTTTATTGGGTAATAATGCATTCACTCATGTTGGGATTGATTCAAGTAGAGGAATTAGTATAAAAATGGAATGGATATCATCTCTTTTTATTAATATAAGACTTTCAAGGTTTCACAAGTACCCCAAGTACCCTGGTACGGACAATAACAACACCTACAACCACCATAAATGACTGTCTCAGCTAATAGTTAGCTAGTTTCATGTGTTTTGGTGATTATTTGACACATTAAAAGTTAATTCAAGTACCATATAGAATCGAGGAGTTTTATAAATGAGTTTGAATGTTTTGACACCCCTCTAAGCTCATACCCTATCTGTACATAGGGTAGAATGAGAACCTACAACTAACACCTTTGACAGTGGCCTAATTTGACTTTTACATGATGATTTGAAGGTTATAAGGTGAAAGTGTTGGTTAAAATTAGGTAATTTTAATCCAAGGGCATCTTAAATTACCCTACCACACTTTGAATAAGTTCAAAATTGCCTATAACTACCTATAGGCCTGTCTCACTCCACCTACAAATAGTGACCCCAATCTTGATGCTTAGTTGATGTTTTAAGATTCTCAAGGGTGATTACTAGTTCAAGTATGTAATTTGTGGATTCAAGGACTCTAATATAGGTTCACACACATCATAATCAAGACTCAAGTAAGATAACATGTCACTGTGTGTGAGTTAACCTACAGGTAGGTATATATGGTTGTCTTAGTCTATGAGTTCCAAGTACATGGGAAGGTTTGATAAGAGTTAATATAGTGAAACATGTTTTTGATAAATATAATTGTGATAAATAATATATTGAAAGAATATAAAAAATACAAACAAATTTCATAGAGCTCCTAAGGAGTTTTGAATGCATCTATAGCCAACCTGGTTGACTGTGTAAATAATGAATAGGTGTAGGGTTCCAAATGATAAAGAAGAACTTGGTTAAGTGAATGATGGGGTTAAATAAAGAATAAACTAATTCATATTAATGTAGGGAGGTTGAGAGGCACTCATCCTAAGCTAGACCATACAAAATACACCTATAGGTTTAGTCCAGCTAGGTAGTGAATAGTAGGTGGTGCTCTCAATCATGACAAGTATATACAAGGTGAATAAGTGAATACAAATCATTGTAAAATAATTATATAAGTTATAATAAGGTTATAAAACATATTTTCCAATCCAAAATTAGATCATACATACCTACAAGGGGTCAGTCTAGACATGGTTTCTTAGATAGGGTAGTGAACTAAATGAAAAGTTCTCCTTGATAATTGACATTCTTCATGACTTGAAGAGTAAGGGCCTCAATAAAACATATAACACTATATTATGATAATTATAATGAAAATAGGCCTGATTAGGTTTAAAATTTTCACAAAATCAACCTTTTCAAAGGCTAAACACAGTTCATCATCGTGAAACCCTACCCACAGTCTTGCCTGGCAAGTATGTATTGGTGTTTAGGGTTGTTAAAGGATATAATAATTTAAGTAGATTTTAATTTTTTGCATGGAGAGTCATTTTTAATTTTAAAAACACATACAATAATCATAATCATAAAAAAAATGATATATATCCCCTGTTCTATCTTAGAATAGGGGTACTTTCTTTAAGCAAAATACATGCAGGTTTGTGAAAAAGAGATGATTGGGTGAATAGGAGATTTTATGGATATTGGAGGAAGGTTTGATAAGTTTTATGAAACATATTAAAAACATGATAACACCCCACATGAATATGGATCTAGTTAAAATGGTCTAGGGAGCTAGGTTTGCAGGCAGACCCTAGAAGTTAGGCTTAGGCCAAGTATCCAAGTATGAGCTCACCTTCACTTTTAGACCTAAATGTGATTATAAAATAGTGGTAATGTGATTTAAGGGTCATATAAAATGTATTAAATCTATTGAAATTCAAGGAAATTAAGGAAAAGGGTCTCACTCACTGAGTTGGAAATAAGCCCACTAGGCATGGCTAAGCCTAGAAGCTAAATGGAGTGTCATTTTCAACTATAGCATGAGGTGAACACTCCAATGCATTTGAACATGTTTTTGGGTCACTATCAGAGGTATATAAGCTTTTTTAGGTATAAAAAACATCAATTAATCCATTTTTGAGCTCAAAACCTACTTAGACCTATGCAAACAAGGGAACCAAACTCGAATGGATAACGTCAAGTGCTAACACCTTTCATGAGGCCTTGCATGGGAGCCATAGGAGTTATGGGATGTTATAAGGGGTCCCATAGGCCATATTTTTGTAATTTTTTTTATCAATTTTGATGTCCCAAATTTATTAACAATTGTTAAGACTAAAAATAAGCCTAAGCCCCTTACAAACCCTCAACCAAGGCCAGTCTTGAGAAATGGAGTTGGAGATGCCACAAAATGGACCATATTGATCAGGAAAACTATCTAAACTTGGATAGGACTTAATAAATATCCTTCCCATGCTATCTATATGTATGGAATTGTAGGAATGGAGGTAGAAATAGGATTTTCTCACTATTTTGTGTGTTATGTAGGCTACAAGATGAATTAAGAGATGAAACAAAGTTTGGGTGGAATATTTATACTTGAAATAACTAAAAATATTCATTTAATTTCATTTATAAACCTTTAAGTGTGTCAACTAGGTCCTTACTTTCAGCGAATCAAAACTAGCCTAATGCACAAGCTAGAGAGAGGGGAAAAAATCTTGAAGTGAAGTGATCTTAAGGTACCCCTAATGATTCCCAGGCCATGAAGGGTCTCTAAAATTGTCATTAAATACCTCAAATTTATTTTAATGGACAAATAATTCCAATTTGGAATCCAAATGTGCAAGGTGGATGGAAGGGTAGTTTTTAAGACAACAGATGATGATGGCTCTCTACTAGTTATTTCCAGAAAACCTAGCATGCATCCAATGCATTGAGAGGCATTTCTAAGAGCCTCCCATTACATCTAAATAATTTTACCTATCTATATTATTTACAATATTTTAAAACGTGCCTAATCATGAAGGCATTTCTTCTATGCAAAGAGAGGAGTTTTATGCCATTTTGCCTAACTTTGATGACTTGGATTGACACTTGTTTCTCCTAACCTTGAATGGTTTGACCCATATCATTTTTCCATTCATTTATAACTGAAATTATCAGATTTTAAATTTTACTTGTAACCCTTGGACTTCTCTCTTCCTCTCTCTCTCTCTCAAACTCTATAAGAGTTGGCCATTTTGGCATTGTATTCTATGCTCCACCTAAGTATGGTGAAGCCTACTCAATTGTACACATTATGATCAATAAAATAACTAATTTTTTACCTCTCTTATGACTTTTCATAGTTTTCTCTACTTGAATATTGAATTTTCTTAGTGAATACTATGGATTCCTTAGCATTGCACTTCATTTTTTCACCGAGTTGTAGCCTCTTCTTGCAAGGCATGTGAAGTGTTCAAGAGATGTTCATGGTTGAAGTGAGTATTATTTTCATTAGATTCATCCAATACCTCTTGTCTATTCCTCCTAACCTTTCATATCATCTAGGACCCCACAATGTAATATTGATGCAAGAAGACATAGATTTGGGAAAGAGTATGTTTTAGTTGGTTCCTTGGTCTCAAGTGTGGAATAAAAGTGGTTGGAAGTCATCAAACTGATCTGGTGTATCACCTCTATAGTTTGGATTTACTTTATGTTATTCTCAACCCTTTTCCATCTCAAGCATTAGTAGTATTAGTAGTATTCAAGTGGTACATCATGGGAGCTAGCTCTATCTAGAGACTCACTTCATTCCTTAGGCTGCCCACAAGCCTAAAAGTGATTCCATTGTGACACTTGGATGTGGATATCTTTACATATCCTCAAAGGGTGTAATCTAAGTGAAAACATTTTTTAGCACACCCGATGGGACTATATGTCCAAGGAGGTGAAGAATTATTGGTGTGTTCTTCAACCAATCAGCCTTTTAGAGGTATTTCAATCAACACCAATGGTGACTCTGAGTTAAATCAGCTGGTCATGTATCCCTAGTGCATCAAGAAATCATATTTGTCACATATAATCTCATTATTGAGTAATATGGACCTTATTTTACTTCATATAGTTTTAATTAAACTCATGTTGTTCATGGAATCACCTTAATCATCTCTCCTAATTGTCCTTCTCCTAGTCAATCCAAGAGTTCTAGAGAGATAATGTTGGAGTTTGAAAAGTAAATGTTGGAGATAGATAGGTTGAATGATAAAAATAGATATCATCAAGAGCTAATGTATAAATAAGAGTTTTTGTTTATACAAGATCAAGCCATGCAATCCATGGAGGAGAAACTAGAAAGATGGAGGAGTCAACCCACTCAAGGCAATCAACCATCTATGCCTTTTCCGATCCCAAGACAACCTTATCCCACAAAATAAACCCTCTTGTTATACATTAAATCCTTTCTATCAAGTAACACTTGCTCACAAAAATAAAATGATCCAACCTTATAGCCCATCTAATGCACTAACTACTTTTGTTATTAATCATTTGCACCTAGAAATCCAACACCAAAGGACATTAGAATAGCCTTCTATGGAAACTAACTTTTTTAATTTCTTAGATTGTGAAGCCTCCTTTGAAGAAAGTCATCCTAATTCCTTTGGAGACCAACACATCCATCCTTGAGAAACTCCTCCTATGCATGTGAAAATTCTTCCTAGTCTCCCTCAACATCCTCAAGCCCTTCAACATGATGTCAAGATTCCAAGATGGAGAAATGTCTATCATGAACCAGCCCAAGACCTTGAGAAAGATGAAGTTACTACCTATCCCTAAGAAGAGAGTTCTAATCCTAAGATCATGAGTTGGAATGAAATATTGGAATCATGGGGTAAGAAAGAAGATAAGAGTATTGTTTAAAAGTGTGAAGTGGAAAATGAAGCTAGTCCTCTTGAAGTCCCTCCCACCCTTCCTCAAGAAACTTCTTGTACTCCATGGCAGCCCTCATGTAATATTCATCCCCATGATCATTCTTATGATCTCTAGGAAATACTATTCCAAGAGAATCTAGCTAAACAAATTGAGGAATTATAGGCAAAGATGAAATCACTTAGTCAAGGTGAGATGGAAGGTTTATGCCTAAAAGAAGATCATATGCCTAAACACAACCCATCTACCTTTCATCAAGAGATTAATCAAGCTAATTTTGATGTTGATGAAGTGTTGGTCAAGTGGAAGGAAGATAATCAAGCGATTTTTTCCCAAGGTTTGCCTACCATTTCTCATTAACTTTGAAAATAACCTCTTACATATCACTCCCAATCTGATTTTGAGAGTCCTTGTGTTGAATCTCTTTGCTTGGGTGATGAAGAATGTTTTCTTTATGTTGAGGAACCTATCTTAAGAAAGGCAAGTGAGATGAGTATGCTTAATTAATGACTGATCAAGAAGACTTCTTGAGTGTAGATGAGGAGTAAATCACAATAGGTACCCCCCTTGGTGAATAAAGGGACAATTCACAAAAATTTGAAGAAGGGTGTTTTCCTTTTTCTAAAGAAGAAGAAATGATCATTAGTTCCTCTATCACCTTGTAAAACACCATAGATGAACATGAAAATTTTCATAATTAGTCTTTGTATGACTTTTTTGAAGTCATTGGAGTAGGCTATACTCCTCTCCAAGGAGAACATGAGCTGATCAAAGATGAATAAGGTGGCATGGGGACTCAAGTAAGTATGCAAAGGAGAAACAAGCTTTCATGTTTATTTTTTCAAGAGGTTTTTAAATATAATAATGATATTTTTGAAGTCATCAAGAGGAGATATCACTATCTATAAGGAACTCATCGTATTTTGAAGGATGGAGAAGGATCATATTGGCCTAAAGTTTCTAGTGAACATGAAATCAATCCTTTTGAAATCATGCCTATAAAGAGGATGGGAGTTAATCTTGAGAGAGTGAATGGGTATAAACATGAAAAAAGTGATCATTTACAATAATATTTAATTTACTTGGTTAGATTATTTGGATTTTCTTTGTTTTTAATGATCATCATACCAAAGAGGTTGGCAGACCTTGTGAGAGACATGGAGGTAGAAATGATAAGAGATAAAAGGCTTCTTGACTCATCTAATCCTTCATGATATGAAGTAAGAGGAATATAAATCTTCCTTTTTGATCTATGGGAGGTAATTTTATAGTTAGTTTTACATAGTAGTTGTCTTTTGTTTCTCCTAAGTGCCTTGAGCACATGTGTGTCTTGTGCGTGTTTGTTTTCTTTGTTGTGTGTCCTTTTCCTTTAAGTGTTTGAGGTAGTCACTAGTTATCTTGGTAAAGGGTCAAATATATTTTTTTCATTCCTCATATGAATCATAAAACCAATGTACTACTAAGGCTATTGGTCTAGTTACTATAGCAGGCATACTACCCCTATGAGTCACCAAAATTTTTGACCAATTTTGACTTTTTAGGTCAAAATAGGGCAACCCTAGTGAAAATTTTCATATTTAGGCATATGAGGTGGTATAATATATTTTCATAAGGTTTTTTAATAGGTAATTTCATTCCTCCAAAGGTTATATTAACTTTTGTCACTCATTTCATTAGCCTATCATGTCATTTGGGGTCATTTCAAGGGTCTAAATGGTGCATTTAAGGATTTGTACTAGTTTATTAGGATTTTTGCAAGTTATAAAATATGATTTAATTCCCCACATTTCCTCATAAGTCTTATTAATCTGACATAACTGAATAAATTATAGGTTCTTCAGACAAAAGGCAATTTTATTGACCAAAGAGAGAGAAAAGGACACTTAGACTATTCCTTGGGAAGTGTGCCACTTGTAGAAACATGTTGGTGTGACTTTTAACATCCCTAAATCCATTACCAATTTTTAATTTACTAAATTTCATAAAAAATGCATCTAAAACTCATTTTTCTTCCTTTTCATCTTGGCATGCAAAGGAAGGTCAACTTCAAGCACTCACTATGGGTTGTATAGTTTGAGTTAGATAAAATGATCTTGGGGGCATATATTTATATAATAATACTCAAAATATATAAAAATAATTTAATATTTTGTGAATTATCCTTTATGAACCATCAATTTGATCCCAGGTAGCTTTTTATGCATGCTCAACCATGAGGAGGTCACTGTTTGAGCTTGTCTCAAAATTTATTATTTTGGATTGATGGATTTGGGTGTTGGAGGTGTATACAAATTATTTTAAATATCTTTCCATGATTTTTTTTAAGAGTTAAATTTTGTGATAAAACCTCTTCATGCTTGCAAATGGCCTAGTTTGCATTGACAGTCAGCTCAGTTACTTGGTGAGTGGTTTCTCCTCATTGAGAAAGGTGTTTTATTATTTATATGATGATTCTCCTAATTTTTGTGGAATTTAAATCATTTAAAAGTGTTTTTTGGTACTTGGAAGGCTTATTTTACATGTTTGTATTCTCTTAAGGAGTGTTTTAGTCCACACAACTAGGAGCATCACCTATAGGGACCTTATGATGAGATCATGTTGTGATAAGAAATTTTGTAGTGGTTTAAATATTTTGAAGGTGTGTGGAATGAATTTTATGCTTTCATATGGTTATTCAATCCATTTAAAACCTATTACCATACTCACTATCCATAATTACATCCCCTACTTGCATACTGAGAAATGATCACCTACAAGTGATAAAATAGGGGATTGAGATGCTAACTAAGGTGTTAAAGCATGGGGTAAAGTTTTTATTGAATCCTATGTATGTGTAATAGATCATGGAAAATATTTATGAGGTGATAAGATAGAAATCAATCTATAAGAAACCTTCTCAAGAATGTGAACTGGGTTTTAGGTCCATTTTCCCTAGAATTAGAAAATAGAGTTCCAAAAACTTTCAAAAGATTTTATAATGCATGTTGTAAGAGTTTTCAAGGTATAAAAAATTAGGTTAAGGCATACTCTATCATATAATATACCCACAACAAGAATGAGGGTAAATGGATTGGTGGAGAGAGATGTTTAGAGAACATAAAGTGACTTGAAAACACACTGAGATACCATAGAAGTATCTATGGGCTTGCAAAGATAAGATGGTTTTTGACACATTTATTGGGTAAAAATGAATTAAATCATGTTGGTAGTGATTAAATTAGAGGAAGTGGTATAAAAACGGCATGTATATCATCACTTTTTATTAATATAAGACTTTCAAGGTTTCATAAGTACCCCAAGTACCCTGGTACAGATAATAACAACACCTACAACTACCATCAATGACTGTCTTAGCTGATAGTGAGATAGTTTCATGTGTTTTGGTGATGATTTGACACATTAAAAGTTATTTTAAATACCATAGATAATTTATGAGGTTTTATAAATGAGTGTGAATGTTTTGACACCCCTTCAAGCTTATACCCTATCTATACGCAGGGCAACATGAGCATCTATAGCCAAAACCTTAGATAGTGGTCTAATTTGACTTATAAATAATTATTTTAAGGTTATAATATGAAATATTTGGTTAAAATAAGGTAATGGGAGTCCAAATTCATCTTAAGGGACCCTGCCACACTTTGAACAAGTTCAAAATTGCCTATAACTACCTACAAGCCTATCTCAGTCCACTTACAAATAGTGGACCAAATCTTGATGATTAGTTGATGTTTTAGGATTATAAAGGGTGATTAATAGTTCAGGTATGTAATTTTTGTCTTCAAGGACTCTAAGATAGGTTCACACACACATCATAATCAATACTCAAGTAAGATAATAGGTCATTGTGCGGGAGTTAACCTAGAGGTAGGTGTTTATGGTTATCTCAGTCTATGAGTTCCAAGCACATGGGAAGGTTTGATAGGAGTTAATATAGTGAGACATTTTTTTTATAACTATCCTTGTGATCAATAGGATCTTAAAAGACTATAAACAATACAAACAACTTTCATAGATCTCCCAAGAAGTTTTGAATGCATCTATAGCCAACTTGGTTGGTTGTGTAAATAGTGAATAGGTTTAGGGTTCCAAATGATAAATAAGAACCTGATTAAGTTAATTATGGGATTAAAAAAATCATAAATTTATTTAGAGGAATGTATGGAGTTTTATAGGCACTCATCTTAAGCTAGACCATACAAAATGAACCTACAGGTTTAGTCCAGCCAGTAGTGAAAAGTAGGTGGTACTCTCAATGATGACAAGGCTATACAAGGTGAATAAGTGAATAAAAATACTTATGAAATAATTATATAGGTTAAAATAAGGTTATAAAAAATCTTTTTAAATCCAAAATGAGATCATACATACCTTTAATGGGTCAGCCTAGACAGGGTTTCTCAGACAGGATAGTGAACTAAATGAAAAGTTCTCCTTGATAATTGACATTCTTCATGAAATGAAGATTAATGGCATTAATAAAACATATAAAACTCTATTATGATCATGAAAATTAAAATAGGCCTCATTAGGTTAAAAACATTCATAAAATTAACCTTTTCAAATACTAAACACAGTTCACCATCTTGAAACCCTGCCCACAGTCTTGCTTGACAGGTATGTATTGGTATGTAGTGTTGTTGAAGGATCTAATCATTGAATAAGAGGATAATTTTTTTAATGGAGAGTAGTTTTTAATTTTAAAAACACCTATAATACTAATATTTATCAAATAAATAGGATATATACCCCCTATTCTATCTCAAAATAGGGGTACTTTCTTTTAGCAAAAGATAGGTAGGTTTGTGAGAAAGAGATGATTGGGTGAATAGGGGATATTATGGATCTTTGAGGAAGGTTTGATAATATGTATGACACTTATTAAAAAAATTATAACACCCCACATGAGTATGGATCCAAGTAAAATGGTTTGGGGATTGTAGACACCGAAATCGTGTCTATTCCTTGGTCATCCCCCCTTCATCCCCTTGGTCCACTTCCAAACACTTCTAACCCACTCAATTATTAATTTAAAATAAATTAATAATCCCCCTTGACACCTCACCCCACCTTGGATGCCTCTCCTTGGATTCCTCCATCACCCCATGCCAAACCTTAAATACTTAAACCCCATTTCATCCCTCCCACTAGCCTTTCGCACTGATTCAATCCGCCTTTGGACCATTTTCCAACGACAATCAACCCTGGTAGTTGGAAGAATGGGAAAAAGGCTAAAAATAGCCTCTTTTACCATTCTTTAGCCACCAACATCGGTCAGTAGTCAGCTGACGCCAGTGGTTTCACTGACATCAGTTCCTTTAAAACTACATTTCTGCTTCTATTGCTGCCCCCCATAAACGTGAACTCTCTTGCTCCAGGCTCCAAGCTCTCTCAACTTCTTGCAAGTATCAGCATCTCAACAGCACTCTCCAGGCTTAGGAATTCTACAATAGTCATTCCACACTGGATTGAAGGTTGCATGACATCTCCTACATCAGCCACAATGGAAATAGGCCTCCTGCACTTTTGGTTCTCTACCATAGCTAAGTACTTCTGCCACTTTATATTTCAATATTCTTTTGAATCCATTTGGTGATCAGCCCATTATCCATTTCCAAGCTCTGTTGACACAATCTAATCTATTCTTCCCAGAGAGGCTGAAAAGCCTTCTCTCACCCTTATCCCCCTCTCATCCCTATCCTCCATCTGGTCCCTCTTTCAGACCACACTCTCTGCCCTGTAAACCCAGCACAAGCCACTAAAACTCCCACAGACACCTCGAGCCATTTTGCTAACCACAGACAGATCAAAAACTCATCTAAAGCCCCATTGCCCTGACCGATGTCAGCCTCTAGGCCCATTGCCCCTATCGACGTCAACAGCATAATTGACGTCGACAACTTGACCAATCGACACTGGTAGAATAACCGACGTCTGCGACTGTGGAGACTGACAGTAGCATTCAGGTACACATTGTCTTTATTTGCTTTTGTTCAGTCTTTTATCATTTTCTTTTTCTGTCAACATTCATTTATCAACTAGTGGACTGTCATCCCTCCAAGAAGTCTTTGCACTTCTAGGACTAAGCTTTGCTTCGCAGTCCACTACCTATCTATCTAACAGTTTCTTTGTTTAAGTCTATCTTATCTACAGGTGTCATCCTCCACAGCCAAAGAGGAGTCCCTTCAATGTCTGGATATGGTGCGCAAACTTCATCTGGGTATCATCTAACCCTTGACCATTACTCTAGTTTCCTATTCCCTCTGAATGTGAAAAAGTGAAAATGGTTGGAAACATTATGGCACACCTAGTGGGATCCTAGGGTCTTCCTTGGGTTCATTTCTTCTAAAACAAACTTTTCATATAGGTGCATTAGATCTCTTTTTGCATTTTTTTCTTCTATCTCTTTCGAAAAGACACTATTAGCAAAGTTAAAAAGAATCCTTCTTTTTCTTTCTTTCTTGCATTAGATTAGTGAAATTCATACTCTTCAACCTTTTCTCCACTTGTCTGCATCCAAACACACATTTCAATTTGGGCTTAAAATCTATTGCATCTCATTTTTGCTTGAATGCATATTTAGTCCACTCATCTAGTAATTAAAATGCATTATGAATAAAGTGTAGTCCACTTATGTTACACATCCAAACCACATTCACAAAATCAAACATTTAAACATACCTGAGATAAGGCCCAACTAGGATTTCATCACCTAGCAGATACCTTATGCTTCCCGGCAATCCCACTTGGACTTCACTACCAAGGGGAGAGCCCACTCTATTCTCTGGCAGAGTATAAACTCTAGGGGAAGTATATATTGGCTAAGCGACCTAGCTTATCTCTGGGCTCGTGAAGTGAGGGGAGCTTGCTCCTTAGCACCAGGCCACATACAGAACCTAATACAGACTCTTGACCACCAAAACTACCCTGAAACCAACCTTAGACTGCTTCTTCTAGGACCCATTCTAAAAGCCAACTTCCCAAACACACTCTAAGGCATAAGCCAACACGACTCTAAAAACTTATTCTTAGGAATTTAATGTTTAGGGTCTGCTTGTCTTCATCTTCTTTTCCATTTTTATCTGGTTGTTTGAGCTAGTAAGGAAGTATCATCTTGCCTTGAATGGTTTTAACACGTAGTCAAACCAAGACTCTTGTTGACCACGCAAGGAAACAACCACTCCCGCCTTCGCCTTCCATAACAAGTCCTCTAATGGAGTATCATTCAGAGACTGAATGAACTCCTACCCAACCAACCCCGACTCAGCCCCCTATTGTCCCTGAAGGGGACCAAGACTTCAAAAGGTTCTTTGACCTCAATGTCAAGGCCCTTCAGCACTATCTCATGAGAAGTTGAATGTGAGACTCTTTAGGCAACCCAATTTACAGGATGCCAACCTCTTTAGTTGAGATGACAGCCATATCAATAGCGTCTCTGATTCAACCCATAGACACCCAGGCCGTTGCCTCAACTAATAATCTGCCCATGACTAACCTTCAAAGTGTGGCTTCTCATTCTATCTCTGGGCCCACTTCCATTGGGGTTTCGGCCCCCTATAAACCATAGACTATTCAACAAAGCTCTACTCCATTTCAAAACCTAGTCATCTCTATCCCGCCTACTCTTGCACCCATCAACACCAGGGTTGCTACTCATCCTTTGGCTAATGTTTCCACCATCCAACCTCCTCTGGCAACATCAAGCCTAGTTGTGCCTCCTAGCTTCAACATATGTCCCTATGACTAGTCATTAATATGTTGCGCTATACAAGCACAACCAACTACATCATACGCCCCTCATAATACCTTCCAAGTGCCTTAAAACCTAAGGGGTGCCCCACCTACAAATCTATCAACTGATCTAATCAAAATGTTGATGGACAAAATGTCTAATCTTGAGACCTTAGTTTTAGGTTCCAGAAATGTTCTCTCGTATGAACAAATTTGTAATGAACCCATTCATCCCTCAGTCCCAATCTAGTCATATCCTAGTCAGTGGGAGCTTCCCAAGTTTACTCACTTCCAAAGTAAGGAAGACCCACAGTAACATCTATGAGCATTTAGACATGCTTGTTATCTTATAGCACATGATGATGCATTACTGCTACGCACATTCTCCATGTCACTTTCTGGTGCTACCCTCGATTGGTACAACTCTCTCACCAGTCACTCTCTTTTCACATTCACCCAACTAGCTCAACTTTTCCTTGACCACTTTTCGATCAATATCACCAAAAAGGTCTCCATCACAAACCTATACTCTATCAGACAGTTTGACGATGAATCAATAGCCAATTTTGTCACCCGTTGGAGAGGCTTAATCAACCAACTCTCCTTTTCTTTACCTCAACCTGAGCTCATTGAACTCTTCTCTCAAGCGTGTGCCAAGCATATTTCCTCTACTTTGTGTGTCCAAACATTTCGCACCTTTGACAAAGCTTTCAAGATGGCTAGGAAGCTTGAACTACATGCCGTCGAGGAAAACAAAGTCAAATTGTGGAGTAAAAACCCTAATGCAAAGACAAATGACCCTTCCTCTAAATCTTCTTCTTCTAATCCCAAATCTAAGGCATCAGCAAATGCTATAGTCATTAGACCATCATCTTCAACAATAACCAACCTATCCGAACCTTCCACATCTCAAAGTATCACACGACAATTCCAACAAAGATATGTGCAACGTCAGTATACTCCAATAGGAGAATCATACGCATTTGTGTTGGATAAACTTGTCAAATAGGGAGTCCTCAATCTCCCCCAAATTTGACCACCCCCTCAATTTGATCCCTCACGTGCCATCCCTGCATGGTATAGGGAGAACGACTTCTACAATTATCACCATGTCAAAGGCCATGACATAGACAATTGCAAGACCCTCAAAAACATCATTTAAGACATGCTAGATAAAGGTGATCTTGTCTTGGACAACCCGAATGCACCACCCAATCAAAACATGGACATCTTCAGACAACCTTTTCCTAACCATCCTCCTAGCCAAAATAGCATGCAAACCATGGCTGATGACTCCCAAGAGCGTAATATATGCATAGTCAACATGGTCTCTCCTCTTATGCCTGACCAACCTCTCTCACAGTCTGAAGAGGTTAGTTAACCTATTGGCCCTTCACAAGTGGAAGAGTCTTCTTCTCCCAATTCTCTTCCACAAGTGGATGAACCTTCTTCTCCTGTTAGTTCTCCATCAACTTCCCTTATATTGGAGGATGCTTTGACCATACCGACACCACTAGCCTCACCTTCATCCTTCCTGCTACCAATGGAGGATCTTACCCTTCCTACTCCTCAACCACAAGTAGAAGGCACAATCATCCCTACCCTCTATTTTCTTGAGGAGCCATATTCTTCAATTTCTTCTCCACCAAGAGAAGAACCTATCTCTTCACCTTTTCTGACCAAAGATGATCCAGTTATGACTCCCTCACACCTTGGGTCTGAGACCACTGCATCTACTACATTTCTGGTCTCACAACTACCCACATCTTCTACAGAACCAAAGCCCCATCCAACATCTTCCAAACCATTCTCTCGATTGGTAGAGAAACTAGAACTTCTCCATTCGAGGAAATTAGAGCATGAGGCATTATGGGAGCGACTCAAAACTCCTCACCTCATGCGTCCCATTTCATCTCTTGCCATTGACCCTCATGTGACAAAATCTCCAAAAGTTTCTAATAAGGACCAGACTTCTACTTTTAAACCTTCAAAAACCCAACCATCCACATCCAAACCTAAACCCTCACAAACATCCACCACATCAAAATTGGTTAAATCCCTTGGTGTTCACCCCATATCTAACCTCACTCACCCACAAGTGAAGGTTGACTTAAACCTTGCCTCGCACAATAGTGGTCCTCAAACCAAAATATAGAAGGCCACTAAGTCACATCAGAGAACTCCTCTCCCACTATCATCATTGCCCTCCATTTTGGGTCCACACCCGTCCACCTTAATAGGAGTGCTTCTTACTCCAACACCTATCAACAACAAATCACGTCCATTACTACCTTTACCTATAAAAAACATGCCTCCTCCAAAACATCCAACACCTCACAAAGGCAAATTGCCTCCATTACTTTCTCAACCTAACATGAACATGCCTCCTCCGAAACATCCAACACCTCACAGAGGCAAATTGCCTCCATTACTCTCTCAACCTAACACAAACATACCTCCTCTGAAACATTCAACACCTCTTAAAAACAAAGTGTCATCTACACGTGCGGCCACACCACCCATGAAAAATGTGACATGAAACACTCCCTCACCAGCTTCTAAACAGAATTTGTCGACCTCTACTGCAACAAAATGAGCAGACCCATTAGCAAGTTCCTATACTTTGCTGTTACACCAATTGTTGCAGTCATCTAGCATCAGTCTCCCACCTCTTAAACCATACCAACCTCTCAGACCAAAACCTGATTGGTTTGATAACACTCAAATATGTGTGTATCATCGCACACCTAGACATGACACTGAGTATTGCTGTGCTCTTAAAGCTGTCATTCATCATCACTTGACAAAGGGCACCCTTTTCATTAAGGATCCTCTTGACCACCCTTTCAACAAACCATTGACATCTTCCCCTACCTCTCAAACATCCTCACCGAAATTGGGATCCCATCATCAGACTATGGTCCCTTCACCTCTTTCACCTCCTCTCTTCAAAATTAACACTATCAATGTGGCCACCAGGTCACCAATCAGGAAGGATAAAGGAAAAGATAAGGTTTCTATTCCTTGGACATATCCATCCATCAAGCCCTCTTCATCACCAAAACCCAAGATCTCAACCTTAGGTGCATCTCAACCAACATCTTTAAAACCAATCCATGACTCCATGGTGAAACAACTTCACCAAACCCCTATGGAGACATCTTTGTATGACCTCATTCAAAGCTCTTCACAACATCGACACGCCTTGATCAAGGCCTTACAAGTAGTGGTGGTCTAAATTGAAGACCCCCAACCACTAGCTGCTTTGGTCAAATCATTACCCACCATTGCCTCCATCAATAATTCTAAGATTCTTGTCTCTGACCTGGAAGATCAGGATCTCGCCCTCTTAAACTAAGCCTTTGAGGAGCTTCGCAAGATACATCCTTGTGTCACACTCCCTATCAGAGAGGACCTTCATCATCTTCTCCTCATCCCTGTCACAAAGCAACTTGGGGAAATTCAACTTTCTACTGATTATCATGACATCAACCAAATATCAACCAGACATCGACTAGACATCAACAAAATATCAACCAGACATCGACTAGACATCAACCAAATATCAACCAGACATCGACCATACATCAACCAATTATCAACCAGACATCGACCAGACATCAACTATAACCAGACATTGACCAGACATCAACCAAATATCAACCAGACATCGACCAAACATCCATCAACCAAGCATCAACCAACTTATTAATCATCATTGACCAACATGTGACTAATGTGGAAAGAAGTAAACGAGGCAAGTTTGCTCCTAATTGGCTCAGACCTTACATCATAACGCACAAGTATGGGTCAGAGATTTATCATCTGTCCTCTCTTGAAGGATGACCAGAACCTGAGCCCTTTAATGCCTTGCATCTATGACCATTCTATTGTTAGTCTAGTACTCATTCACTCGACATTTAACTTGAGCTCATCCCTTGGGTAATCCCTATCATCTTAATCCTTATTTCTTTTAACCCTATTCCCCTAAACAAACCCTAAGTAACCCTTTTATAAAGTATGAATGCTTTGTCCTAATAAAAGGGAGCCCTTGAACTTCTATAGTCTTGTCCATGACTAAAAATTTAGTTAAAAATAAATTGGGATGTCAAAATATCAAAAGGTCATAAACTCTAAAGGCAGACTACTCCCTCGAAGGATAGTTGCATCATCATTGTTGTAGCTAATAGACTACTCCCTTGAAGGACAACTATTCAAATGCCCTCAAAAATATATAAAGCAAAAATATAGACCACTCCCTCGAAGGATGGCTATGACTAAACATCTTGCTACAAACAACACTTTTTTTAGAAGCTTCCCGCATTGATCAGCTTCACAAATGACCACAAAAATAAAATGACATCCCTCGTAGACTTCCCGCATTGATCAATCTACCCAAAAAAAAAAAAAAGGTCATGGAATTGACTTGTAGTCATCTCAGGGTCTCCTATAAAAAGGGGCAAAGTTATCCCTACTAAAAGGGGTTACCCTATCCCAACATATCACATCACCTACTCAAGGGATTTCGAGGTCATTTTAAAGTCAAAGTGATTCGATTACTTATCTAACACAACCAATGGTCAACGACGTAATGCATGAATGGGGCTTTTGTTTCTAACAACCCCTACCTATGCCATCTTTATGGTCCTTGTCAATGAAAGGGTAAAAATTGCCTTTCACTTCCTACATACCTTTGTCACATGCAATCTAATCATTTGCAACCAAGCTAAACCAACCAACACTTTTTTCACACTAGTTTCTATGGAAACCAATACACATGGAAACTATCAACCACACAATTTATGTCAAGCATAAACCATTACTTGCTGAAGCATAAATAGATTCATTTCATTTTTAGTATACACCATCACCAATATAGAACTTGCTAGGGATGAAAAACCAACCAAATGTTACAGAATACACCATTGCATAATATGGAAAAGGCTATAACATCATCTTACTCTCATCATTTCAAGCATGTACCATCAAACACATGAGAAGTGCTAAGCCCATCCATGACCAAACCAACACATCAACCACTTTGACCTCTTCCTCCCGTTTTGGGAGAACTACATTGGCTTGAGGCCGTAACAATCGGGGCTATGTAGGTAGCACTCAGTTGACATGGGGTCTTCTAAGGTTAGCTCAGCCATTCCTTTCTCACATTTCTTCATCACGACCAATCACATATTTCCATAACCATTAACACTATAATAAGCCAATCACATTAGTTTCTATGAAAAACAATATACATAGAAACTAATAACCAAAACATAGCATACATCATTACATCATCATGAACAAATGCATTATCATAACATCATCATCAAGCATCATCATATAATCATTTACATCATAATAATTAAATATCATCATAAAACATCATCACATTAATCATTAGCATCATCATAGACATCATATCTCAGCATACATCATTAAAACACAATGCTAAAAACATAAACATCTACAAACAAATCCATAACGCATCAATGATCAAAATCACATCATATATATATATATATATATATATATATATATATATCAATGTTTTACAATGACACAATTTGTGTCTCTCTCTCTCTCAAAAATAGAGTACATCTTGCATCAACGGCTCATAGGCCAGTATATACATCATGTCAAAAATCTGCCCTCAAGGCTGTGGCTATGGTGGTGGTGGTAGCGGCCGTGAAGATGCTGTATCCTCTCCCCCCTCTGATCTGCACCGTCTATGAGAACTCAAAGCAGTCACTCGTGACATAGATCACTGTCAGCTCTACTCAGATCTCATCTCTAAGTATTGCTGTATCTGATGAAACTCCATAATACCACCCTCATAATAAGCGATCTCCTCTAAAGTAGTCATGTACCTAGATATGGGTATAGTCTGTAGCATACCCATCAATCTTGACACTGTGCCTTGAACTGAACCCTATGGCTATGACTGAACTGACTGCTAAAATGCTGACGGTGTTGGCTCCTATGCTGGCTACTATGGTGGTGGCTACATAGGGCCCTGCCCTCCCATCTCGGTCCAACTCACTCCCTCTCTCCACCAATCACCCTCTGACACCTCACACTGCTAAACCGGTCACTTAAAAGTCACTTTCAATCACTCAACTCTAGAGCTCACTTTTTCACTTGGTCAAATGTCACCAATGACTTTTGGTGGGCCGCCAATCTGATTTTGTCAAATTTGGTAGGCCGCCAATGTCGGCATATCCATGCCCTAGGCCACTGATGTCAACTAATTTTTGCTGATGTCAGTCCCTTTTAGCCACTAACATCAGTTTTATAAGTGATGTCGGCAGCTTTGCAACCTCAAACTTCTTCAAAGTGACTAAAATCATGACCAATCAACTAGCCCTGACAATGTTGAAGTCACTTTTGACTCCTCATGGGGCACATTAGAGATCACATACATCTCCCTGACCACATCAAACTACCATTGAGATCACTTTTACCCTAGCCTAACTTGACCATAGACCTTAGAGATCACACATATCTCCTCTGACCATGACCACCTTTCAAGACAACTCTGCCTTGGTTGTTTTGATTGCCTATGCTACCTCATGACTAGTTAGCAAATTGTTCATGACCCCCACAAGTATTAGATCATGCTCTAGCTGATCCCTACTACTTGTGGCCTTTTCATGTTTTCCAAAAGCACTTCCTGAGCCTAGGATACTTGGAACATGATGACCATTAGAGCTACAGCTTAGATTGAATAACCCGATCAGCTACGACTAAATGCTGGGGACTAGTTATTTCAATTTTAGCACTCTTTGACCTTTGACCATGAAAATTTGACCTACCTATCATGTGGTGTGGTATACGTGCAATCCCACCATTTGCAACATTCACACTCGAACCTTCACCATATCCATCCACTCTCTATCAAATCAACACCCGATCTCAGGTTCCCTTCCCTCGACTCCCTCTTTGAGGGGGGAACATCTCATCCCATACCTAGGGCAACTTACTCCTATTTTTATCTTGTAGTTCGTCAAGAACAACCAACAAGACAAAAAGGGGCAAATGTAGACACTGAAATTGTGTCTATTCCTTGGTCATCCCCCCTTCATCCCCTTGGTCCACTTCCAAACACTTCGAACCCACTCAATTATTGATTTAAAATAAATTAATAATCCCCCTTGACACCTCACCCCACCTTGGATGCCTCTCCTTAGATTCCTCCATCACCCCATGCCAAATCTTAAATACTTAAACCCCATTTCATCCCTCCCACTAGCCTCTCATGCTCATTGAATCCGCCTTTGGACTATTTTCCAATGACAATCAACCCTGGCAGTTGGAAGAATAGGCAAAAGGCTAAAAATAGCCTCTTTTCCCATTCTTTAGCCACTGACATTGGTCAGTAGTCGGCTGATGCCAGTGGTTTTGCCGATGTTGGTTCCTTTAAAACTACATTTTTGCTTCTGTTTCTGCCCCTCGTGAATGTGAATTATCTTTCTCCAAGCTCCAAGCTCTCTCGACTTCTTGTAGGTATCAGTGTCCCAACAACACTCTCCAAGCTCAAGAATTCTACAACAGTCATTCCACACTGGATTGAAGGTTGCATGACATCTCCCGCATCAGCCACAATAGAAATAGGCCTCCTACACTTTTGGTTCTCTATCATAGCTAAATACTTCTACCACTTTATATTTTAGTATTCTTTTGAATCCATTTGGTAATCAACCCATTGTCCATTTCTAAGCTCTATTGACACAATCCAATATATTCTTCCCAGAGAGGCTGAAAAGCCTTCTCTCACCCTTATCCCCCTCTCATCCCTATCCTCCATCTGGTCCCTCTTTCAGACCACACTCTCTGCCCTGCAAACCTAGCACAAGCCACTAAAACTCCCATAGACACCCTGAGCCTTTTTGCTGACCACAGACAGACCAAAAACTCATCCAAAGCCCCATTGCCGCGATCGATGTCAGCCTCCAGGCCCATTACCCCTACCAACGTTAGCAGCATAACTGACATCATAAACTTAACCAACCGACGTCGGCAAAATAAATGATGAAGGCGACTGTGGAGACTGATAGCATCATTTAGGTATGCATTATCTTTATTTGCTTCTGTTCAGTCTTTTATCATTTTCTTTTTTTGTCAACATTCAATTATCAACTAGTGGATTGTCATCCCTCCAAGAAGTCTTTGCACTTCTAGGACCAAGCTTTGCTTGGCAGTCCACTACCTATTTATCTAACAGTTTCTTTGTTTAAGTCTATCTTATCTATAGGTGTCGTCCTCCACAGCCAAAGAGGAGTCCCTTCAATGTCTGGATACAGTGCGCAAACTTCATCTAGGTATCATCTAACCCTTGACCATTACTCTAGTTTCATATTCCCTCTGAATGTGAAAAAGAAAAAATGGTTGGAAACAGGGAGCTAGGTTTGTAGGCAGACCCCAGAAGGCAGGCTTAAGCCAAGTAACCTAGTATGAGGTCACCTTCACTTTTAGACCTCAATGTGATTCCCAACTAGTGGGAATATATTTTTAGTTCAATAAAAAATTTATTAAAGATATTTTATTTCAAGGAAATCAAGAAAGAGGGTCTCACTCACTGAGTTGTAAATAAGACCACTAGGCATGGCTATGCCTAGAAGCCAAATGGAGTGTTATTTTCAACTATAGCACAAGGTGAACACTACAATGAATTTTAACATGTTTTTGGGTCACTATCATGGTTATTTAATATTTTTGAAGTATAAAAAAATCAAGGAATCCATTTTTGAGCTCAAAACCTACTAAGACCTATGCAAATAAGGGAAATAAGCTTGAATGCGCAAATTCAAGTTCTCACACCTTTCATGAGGCCTTGCATGGGAGCCATAGGAGTTATTGGATGTTATAAAGGATATAATAGGACATAATTTTCTAATTTATTCTTATGTTTGATGTCCCAAATTTATGAACAATCGTTAAGGCTAAAAACCCTTGCAAATCCTCAGCCAAGACCAGTCTTGAGAAATGGAGTTGAAAATACCACCAAATGGATTGTATTTATTATAAAAAATATTGGAACTTGGAGAGGACTCAATCAATCTCCTTCCCATGATATTTATATGTATGGATTATATGAATGGAGGTAGAAATATAATTTTCTCATTATTTTATGTGTTGTGCAAGCTACAAGATGAATTAAGAGATGAAACAAAGTTTGTGTGGAATATTTACACTTAGAATAAATATAAATATTAATTTAATTTAATGAATAATCCTCTAAGTTCTTCAACCAAGCCCTTACTTTCAGCCAACCAAAACTGGCCTAATGCACAAGCTAGAGAGAGGCAAAAAAATCTTCAAGTGAAGTGATTTTAAGGTACCCATAATGATTATAAGGAAATGGATGGTCTTGAAAATTTTCATTCACTCCCTACCATGTATTTTCATGGAAAAATAATGATAATTTGGAAACCAAGTGTGCAGGGTGCATCGAAGGGCATTTTTCAATATAATAGATGACGATGGCTCTCTACCAGTTATTTTTAGAAGACCAAGAATGTATCGAATGAATGGAGAGGAATTTATAATATCCTACACTTACATAAAAATATTTTTACATATCATAGATTAGTTACAAGATGTCCAAATACGCCTAATCATGAAGGCAATTTTTCTATACAAAGAGAGGAGTTTTATGCCATTTTGCCTAACTTTGATGACTTGGATTGACACTTGTTGCTCCTAAAATTGAATGGTTAAACCAATATAATCTTCCCATACATAGATAATTTAAATTATAAACATGAAACGTGTCCTTGTGACCCTTGGACTTCTTTCTTTCTCTCTCTCTCAAACTCTATAAGAGTTGGCCATTGTGGCATTGTATTCTACACTCCACCTAAGTATGGTGAAGACATACTCAATTATACACATTATGATAAATAAAATGACCAATTTTTTTATCTCTCTCATGAATTTTCATTGTTTTTTATACTTGAATGTCGAATTTTCTTAGTGAAGACTATGGATTCCTTAGCATTGTACTTCATTATTTCACCTATTTGTAGCCTCTTCTTATAGGGCATGTGAAGTGTTCAATATATTTTCATGGTTTAATTGAGTATTATTTTCATTATAGTCATCCAATACCTCTTGTATAGTCCTCCTAACCTCTCATATCATCTAGGACCCCACAATTTAATATTGATACAAGAAGACATAGATTTGGGAAAAAGTGTGTTTTAGTTGGTTCTTTGGTCTCAAGTGTGGAATGAAAGTGGTTGGAATTAATAAAATTGATCTATTTTATCACCTATATAGTTTAATTTTGCTTTATGCTATTCTCAACCCTTTTCCACCCCAAAAGTTAGCAGTAGTAGTAGTAGTCAAGTGGTACATCAAGGGAACTAGCCCTATCTAGAGACTCACTTCATTCTTTAGGCTTCCTATAAGTATATAAATGATTACATTGTACCACTTGGATGGGGAGAGATTTTAATCTCCTAAAATGGTGTAAATCCAAGTGACAAAAATTATGTTTGATCCTCTCAATCTAGATTATCTTGAGTTTTGTGTGGGCCTAGATTTTTTCATGATGTGATCCAATCATAAGGGTAGTGTTTTGACATGATAGGTTGGGTGATTGACCATGATAAGGTGATAAAATAAAGAATATAATCCATACAACTTTTCATTATAGACTTATAGTGTTATGTATAGTGTTCTTGAAGTCTGAGTGATCCTACAATATAATATGACATGTGAAATCAAATTTTCCAAGCATAAGTTTTTTATGCAAGTGGAGTGTCACTATTTCCAAAGAATTATTGAAGGAGATTTAAATTAAATTTTTTGACTCATAGATTCACCTATAAGAGGCTCTAGACTAAAATAACATCTACATCCATACTGAGTTTTGTTGGAAACTTGCTATGATGACTAGGGAGGAGATTACCTAGTCTTAGATGAAGAAAAGCCTTCTCAGGAATAGAGATGGTTGTAAAAATTATGGTGAGGTTAAAACATATTATAAAACACACATATAAATGACAAATCTAACCTAAAAGTGTATTTTATCCTTAGAATGATCACTCATAGTTTGATTTTAGAGTGACTACATATTAGAACATGGCATTGGAGTGTTAGTTTCAATCTCTAGTCATGTAATAGTATGTTTCAACAACTCAATGAGTTAAAATACTCCAAGGAGGTATTATGACATGAAATTTAGGGTTTAATATGAAATTTTCACCTACAAGCATGGATTTTTTTCTGAGTGAACACATAGTATATTGTTTGTTAATTCGACCTAAGTTAGTAAGGATACAAGTTAGGAGTTGGCATAGATTAATGATATGTTAAATTATTGAATGCCTTGATTAAAGGGGAATTACAAAACCTCTATACAGTTCTCAGACCAATTGAGAAAGATAAACCAACAAATCCAACTTTACAGATAAACTCTATGCATAGTCCTATAGTTTGAAGGTCTATTTTATAAAGTTAGGGTGTTAGTTGGTTTTCATACGTGGTCTAAACTTTTAATTTAGTATAGAATGCCCTAATAACATATTTTATCCCTCATACCTTCAAATTACTTGAGAAAATATGGGAGATACCCTTTGTTCTTTCTTAGATAGAGGGTACTCCTAGAAAGAGCAAGGCTATAGGTTTAGTGTGGAGAAGGTAAGGAAATGAGTTGGAAGATATTGGGAGTATTTAATAATGATATGGTAAGTTTTTTTAAACATTAAACAAAATAAAAAATACCTAATATTGAGAAAACACTCAGAGGTGGTTAGGAGCAACTATGCACATTTAGGCCTACTAGGCCTAGACTAGGCCTAAAGCCCTAAGGAGAACTCAATCTCATTTCCAAGGAAAGACAAACATTACCATAAACTTTATGACTTTTATAATGATACATAAAGTTAGTTTGAGCTTTTGGTCTACATAGAAAGTCATGCAAAAGTTATTTTTTGTATCAAGAACAACTCAGGGTACATAAAATGCAAAGAAGGGCTTGAGAGGCTAATTTCAAAAGCTCACACCAGTATGAAATGGTTTAATGGAGATCCAAGAACTTGATAATAGTTTTAAGAGGTCTTTAGATTGTATTTAGAAATATTTTTTCATAGATTCAATTTCTAACTTTTATGAACAAATGTTAAAGGCAAAAGTGAGATAAAACCCTCCAAAACCCTTGCTCATAACCTAATTAGAAAGAATTGGATTTAGATACATACATAATATATATTATGACCTATAAATTCTTTTGGTATTGAATAAAACTTTCTTAAGATCCATCCTATCCAATTGGTTGATACCCTACTTGTATGAATAGGGTACATAATTGGTTTTCTTGATAGATTTTATGTGTTTTTTCAGGTTCAAGGGAGAGTTGAAAGATGATAATAATTAGAGGGGTTAAATTGGGACCTGATATAACTACATATATCCATTTATTTCTTTTATTAATACACAAACACTTATGCAATCTCCTTCACTTTAGGTAGTCTATGGAAGATAATGAGAATGAATGATGAGCACCAAGTGAGAAAGTGATAAGCAAATTGGGAGGCCTTTTAAGGTCTACTTGATGGTTTTAAGGAAAATATGACTCTTGAAATGTGTCATATCACCCATTTTATGTATTTTATTTCATAATTGAAGATGATTTTGGTGCCAAATGTGAAGATAGGCCTGTAGAACTAGTGATGGTGGTTGTAGGTAGTAAAAACACTTGTCCAAAAGAATATCAGTAGTTAGGGACACATATAATGCATGTTAGATATTTTTATTAACCCACCCACCACCATTATATTTCACATGTGTCATCTCTCCCTAGTCTGATTTTGAGAACTCAAGAAAGGCCAAATCATCAGAGCAGTTTCCAATAAGGTGGTTGAAGGGTCCTATACTAGTTTTGAGGAGTTTTCATGCCTTAGAGGGACATTTGTCTAGAGAGACTTTTAATGTATATTTTATACTCCATCCATATATAACATAATTTATTCTCATGCCTTATAAATTGGCATTGTGACCCTTGAGCTCCACTTATCTCTCTCCTTTCTCACATTTTATAAATACTATCCATTTTGGCTCTGGTTTTCAAATTTTACACCTGGTATGATGAAGCCCTAATAGTTTGATATTGTAATTTTCCTTTTAATAATAAATTAGATATATTTTTGAGTTCACAAACATCTTGTCTAAGTGTGTGAAGTGATGTATGGTGAGGTCTAGTGATAAGCATTTATCCTCGCTTCTTTTTATCCTTTCATGTTTAGTACAATAAGTTCTCAATCTAAAAGGTCATATAGAGTGTATCTAGTGTATTTGGATCCCTTAAATTGTAAAAGTACCCTTAATATCTAAAATTTTATTTTTGCTCCACTTATATTGAGTAGTATAATGCATATCACTTCCATATTTGAAATACTAATATTAGAGTATTATATGACTTTTGAGCTAGTGTTGTAGGTTTTGTCTCATAGTGCAAGAGTATGATGATCTAGTGGAGATACTTATGGTGCATCACCCCCTTATATTAGTTTATATTTAAGCATATTTTTACCCCTATTTTCATAATCAATCAATTAGTTTAGGTGATAATCACTTAAATTTCAATCTAGGGAGCTAGCCCTTAAACCTAGAGGTCTACCTCTACTATAGGCAACTGACAGGCCTAGAGGTATTCTAATGTTGCCTAAATCCTATAATGGGTTTGAAAAACCTCCTCTAGGGTTAAATATTTTTTGACAATACTTATATCATGCCTAGTGGGACCATTGTCCTAAAGACAACTTATCAAGGTAAATGTTGGTCTTGACAACATCAACCACATATGGTGTGCTACTTCACATTTGGTCACTCCATTCAATGTAAACTCTTGTTATATACCATTTTTTTGTCATATATTTATGTTAATACTTCATGGTCCTCAATAGATCATCTTATAGTAGATTTTTCAATCCCATCAATTTGCCTCTTCAACTTGAACTTCCTCTTTAAGTTCAACATCCTCAACCTATTCTACCCTTTGAATTGCAAGAGGACTTTGTTAGTCAAGAAAACCAAGGAAGTGAGGGCTTTAAGAGAACATGTCTAGGTGTCATGCCTTTCCAGAATTTAACACTAAAAATATAATCGATCTTGATGCCTATGATGACATTCCCCCTAATGATATAAAGAGTGTCCCTACATTCAATGGTGAAGGTCATATCAGTCCTAGTGAGCACATTAGAGCTATACCAAATTTTTGTAGTTTCCACAATGTCACTGAGGTCAACATTGCCATTAGGATCCTTCCCATGTCCTTTAGAGGGAAATCACTTGACTTGTAGAGGACTTTTCCTAATGGTTATATCACAACTTAAGATGATTTTGAAGAGCTTCTCACATCAATATTTGAATATAAGAGTGACCACACATCACTCATCCATCAACTCAACATGATAAAAAAAGCCTATAAAGAGATAATTCATGATTTTAATGAGATATTATAAAGGACTTGGCATAAGTTACCTCATCCCATGATACCACCTACTAGCTTTTTATTTATTACATAGTTGAGGTCCATTGGCACTAACATATCCATCATGGTATAATCCATGGTTGGTTTTACCTTACCTAAGGTGTATGACCTTGCCATTAGAGATAAGAATGGCCTCGTTCAAGTAGGTAATTTTCCTCCAAAAATTTGTATGCCTATATTGCCTAATATCTTCACTAATGTTCAAAAAATTTCTCAATTTCATAATGTAAATGCTAAGCCAAGGACTTCTCTTAAGAAGTTAGAAGAGATAATTGATTGAAAGGCAAGATATCAAGACTTAGAGGCTCAAACTAGGTAGCCTAATATGCAATAAGGTGGTTATAAATCCCTACCCTTATCATTAGTAATATGGTCATAAATATGGTAAAAGAAGAGGTCAAGGGTAGCCTAGTTTCAATAGGCTTGCCAATGCATATAATCCTACTTCAACATCTAACACAAGAGTAATGGTACCAGTGAATAACAATTTGATCCAAGGAGAGGAATGGAAAAAAGGTTAGTTTAATGATGAAAATGAAGGTGGAAATAAATATTTTTTTGTTCAAGAAGGATTCACTCCTCAACTATCAACATAAAATGAAGTTTTAATGCAATCTAATGAAGGTTAGAAACCTCAAGCAGTGAGTTTCACCAACTTCATAGTTGAATGAACTTATTTACTAAATAAAGGTATTTATATTGAATAAAACACTATAACTAAGAGGAAGGCTTTAAGAGATCTTAATGGTGTGCCTAAAAGTACAAATATTCCTCCTACAAGGAAGCAAAGAATGACTACAAACATGGAAGTCTTGACAAATATTACACCTCCTTCAATTCATAATGTTAGAAGGGATACTTCAAGTGATTCAATACCTCAAGCTCCAACCACTTCTTTACCTCCAAGGACACAAGATAGTGTAAACACTCCTGATCTAAACATTGTAGATTCATTAAAAATACTAAGGCATTTATGTCCCTTTGGGATGTCCTTCACATGCCTGGCTAAAAAGAACTCTTGCAAAAGTAGTTGGCCATAATTCATCTTAGCCCTCCATCATCAAGACATGGTCATAATAATATTTCTCTTACCAATTCCCCTAATAAAAATATAGATCCATCTACTAAATCTGAGAAGCCTCCACCTTTCTACCTCACTCTTATTTTGGGGGACAAACTAGTTTATAAATGCATAGTTGATATTGGAACTATCACATTAGTGATGACCAAGGTTATAGGTGACAAATTGGGCATAAAGTATGAAACTTATAGTAAAGTGTTCTTCAACTAGATGATACACTTTAAAATTCAATAGGATTTATCAAAGGCTTGAATGTTTTTCTTCATGATTATCATAGTTTCCCTATCTTTTAAGACATTGTGGTTGTTAACTTGCCTACCCACTTTGATATCTACCTCTCAAGGGTTTTCAAAGATAAGATATGAGGATAAATCTTAGATGGTTGGTCATTATTATCCTTTAGGACAAGATATGGAGTAAAAGTGAACATTAGAACTCAAGCACTTCTAAAATTTCACATTGATCCCTATGTAGAAGGAAACTCCAACTTGAATTGTGACATAAATGATAAGGAGGAGTCTATCATGGATGATGGTGATTATTATAAGATTAAGGGAATATATATTTTGTTTCTAGATGAGTATGGTGAAGACATGTATAGACATGATCCATATACCTACTTTGAATAAATTTATCGTGGCACCTAATCATCCTTGAGGGAGCATATGAGCAATCTAAGGTGAGTATTGAACATTCTTTCTCACAAGCTGCTAAAGGTAATTACTTGATTCATGTGTATGATTATTATACTTTAAAGAGCATGATATATTAATATTATGAGAATAAACATGTAATTTTTCATTCACTTGATAAATCAACCTTTGAAGATGACATTCATGAGGATGAAGATGAACTATGGTAAAGGTTCAGTGCCATAAGTCAAGAGTTTGAGTAGCTAGGTAAGACTATTCCTCCTCCAAAGAAGTGTTAATATAATGATATGTTTGATAATGATACTAAAAATAAATATGTTGATTTTCCTATTGATCAAGAAAGAGAAAGGGTTACCAAACATTAGAGTGTATGTCTTACTATTGTCAAATAGTTTGCAATCATAAAGAAATATGGTGAAGGTACTACCCAATAAGTTTCAACCATGGAGGATTCTAATGAATCCAAGGCATAATTTTTTATTATAAAGGAGAAACCAATATATTAACCTGATATTGATCCACTCTTAGAGGTGTTGGGGCATAAATAAGATAGACTTGATGATCCTATACATCAAGAACATTTTATCCTAGAAGAGAGTAAGGTTGAGGCAACTTTCATGCTTCCTAGCTTACAATTTGATGAACACCAATAAGATATGATAGAGATAAATCAATATGTAGACAAAAATAATATCCTTGGGAATTAAAATGGATCATATTTGAGATCTCAAAGAATCAAAATTATAGGCATGAGAAGGCCTAAGGAGGGTAAGTCATTTCACCATCTACATAGTCAAGTGTTTGATGATAAGCATGATTCACATGAAAGGTTACTTTAATGGAGTATAAAGGATGTAAGAAGAACTATATTTGAACCTATTTTAGGAGTGGTAAGTTTTACTTCACCTCAAATATTAAGGTCTTGTAAATATTAGGATAGGTGTGTGTCTTTATTTCAGTTATGCGTGTGTTCCATAAGTGTTCTTAAGAACACATGTGTGTTTCTTTTGGTGTCTTATTTTATGTGTCTCTTATTGTGTTTGGTGTTGTTTATAAGGAAATTGAGTATAATTTTTTTTCATATGTGACTCCATATCTCAATGGATAGGATTAGGCTATTGGTCTTTGGCATATCTACCTTATCACCCCTAGGAAATCATCAAAAATGTTGATTATTTTCACCAAAAGTCAAAATAGGTCAACCCCCTATAGTAAAAAACTTTTATATGGGTCTATTATTTTATTATAAGGTGTTTTATGGTCCTAATAATGTCAATTAATGTGTCATTAGCTTTTTCATGGTCACTTGTATTTCTTAGATAGTCTATGTCATGTTAAGGGTCATTTTTGAAGGTTTGTATGGTTTACCTATAAATAAAATGTGTCAAAGTGTTTATCAACTTCCTTCATGGCATATCCTTTTCATATATGTCATTCCAAACTAAAATATTATAGGTACTACATTGAAATTACTAAAATAGTTAGAAAAAGATGAAGTTGTGGCAATTATATGGCTTCAATACGAGTGTGGCATTGTGGCAGGCTTCTATAGTGACTCTTAAACTCCCCTAACCTCATTATAATTTTTGGTAAGATTTGAGACACTTTAAAATGTCCTAAAACCGTTTTTTTCTTCCATCATTCCATTAAGCACATCAAAATGACCAATTGGTTTTGGTCTAATATGGATTATAGGGGTTGATTTAGCTCAAATCAACTTAGTGGTAGATATTAACATTAGTATACTTTGATTTCATGTAGAATTTCAAGGATTTATTTTTTATTCTTTATGAACCATTGTTTATAAGTTTACTTATTTTTTCTATTCATTCCCACACCCTGTAGGTTTATCTCTTATTTGTATTTGTTTAGACAAACCAATTAGTTAAATCATTTCTATATAGTGTGTAAATCATACTCACATGGCTATAAAATTAGTTTTAAAATGTGGAGTGAATTATAAAGGAACAAGTACTTCAATTTACTAGTTAAAACTTTAATGGCTGGTTTGCAGATAATTTCATCTATTGTAGAGTTGTCTTCTTGTAGTGGCTTTAGAACAAAAGTGGAATGAGAGTCAATCTAAAATTTCATGGTGATTAATGTCTTTGAAAGTCTTGGCATAAAGTTTATCCTATGAGGAGTGAAGTGCACTGAATTTATACATAGTCAAACTTTATTACAAGTATCTACCTATAGGAAGGTAAAAAGAGTTTGCACTACTATGGTCATGTAATGAGAAGGTTTTCAAAGTCTTAAGATAGCTCATGAGGTGAAAATGATATGTATCATATATTTTTAATTTTATTGAGACAACATATTATTATATATACAAATTTATTCTTTGTATGTTGCTAATGTGTACCTATAAGAATCTCATATAGAGGACTGAGTAGTTAGAGTGAATGTGTTTGAACCTATTTGAGACCTTCATAGAGGTTTGATAAATTGAAGGATGTCATAACAATCATGGTGAAGTCCCAAGGTGGTAGGAAGATTTGAGAATAATTTTCATAAGTTGATGAAATGACTTAAGGGACAAATTAACTTAAAATATCCAAAATAAGGACTCTACTTATGTTTGATCCTCTCATTCTAAAGTATCTTAAAGTTTTTTCCAGCTTAGATGTTTTCATGATATGACCCAATCATAAGGGTAGTGTTTTAACATGATAGTTTGGGTGATTGACCATCATAAGGTGATAAAATAAGGTTCCTAATCCATGCAACTTTTCACTATAGACTGTTAGTGTTATCTATAGTGTCCTTGAAGTCTAAGTCATCCTATGGTGTAATATGACATGTGAAAGAAAACTTGGAAAGCATAAGTTTTTTTATGTAAGTGGAGTGTCACTACTACCAAAGAATAATTTAATGAGATTTAAATGCAAGGTTTTGAATCATAGAGTCACATATAAGAGTCTCTATGATGGAAGAACATCTATAGCCATATTTAGTTTTTTTGGAAACTAGCTATGATGACTATGGAGGAGATTACCTATTCCTAAAAGAAGAAAATCATTCTTGGGAGTAGAGATGGTTGTGATAATTATGGTTAGTTTAAATATGATTATGAAATACACATTTATCAAGCACAAATACAATCTACAAGTGTCTTTTGTTCTTAAAATGATCACTCACAATTTTATTGTAAAGTGACTACATATTAGAACATGAAATTGGAGTGTTAATTTTAATCTCTAGTCATGTTATGAGTATGTTTCATCAAATCAATGAGTTAAAAGACTCCAAGAGGTATTAGGACATGAAATTTAGGGTCTAATACAAAATTTTTACCTATAAGCATGCCTTTTTTTTGTAAACACATGTACATTACATGTTAATTAGGCCTAAGTTAGTAAGGATGCAAGTTAGGAGTTGGCAGAGATTAAAGATGGCCTAAATTAGTGAATACCATTCTCACAAGGATAATACCACACCTTTATATAATTCTTAGACCAAATTATCAAGACAAACTAACAAATCCAACTTTGTATACAAACTATGTACATACTCTTATAGTTTGAAGGTCTATTTTATAATGTTGGGGTGTTAGTGGCTTTTCAAAGGTGGTCCAACCCTCTAATTTAGTAAAAAAGGCCCTCATAACCTATTTGAGACCCTCATAGATTCACATTGATTGAGAAGAAGGAGATATAACCTCTATTCTATCTCAGATAGAGGGAACTCATAGAAAGAGCAAGATTATAGGTTTAGTGTGGAGAAGGTAAAGAAATGAGTTCAGAGATCTTGGGAGCATTGTTGAATGATATGTTAGGTTGTTGTAAACATGAAACAACATAACAAAGACCTTGAAATCTTGAGAAAATAATCAAATGTGTTTAGGAACAACTATGCATAGTTAAGCCTACTAGGCATAGACTAGGCCTAAAGACCTAAGGGGAACTCAATCTCATTCCTAAGGCAAGACAAACCTTCCCATACAATTAATTAATTTTATAGGGAGACATAAGGTTGTTTGAAACTTTTTATCTATAGAAAAAGTCATGGGAAATTTATTTTATGGCTTAAAAACAACTAAGGGTACACAAATTTCAAAGAAGGGTTTGAGAGGCTAATTTAAAAAGCTCACACTAGTACAGAATGGTTACATGGAAACCCAATCACTTTTTATTAGTTCGAAGAGTTCCTGAGACTTCCTTTATAAATATTTATTCATAGATTCAACATGTAATTTTTATGAACATATAATAAAGGCCAAAATGAGCTAAAACCATCCAAAACCCTTGTTCATGACATGATTGGAAATAAATAGTTTTAGATACATCTATAAGAGATAGTATGACCTAGAAGCACTTTCAAGATGGAATAAGACTCTCTCAAGCTCCATCCATCTATTTGGTTCATACCCTACTTGTACGGATAATGTATAAAATTGGTTTTCTTGACAAATTTTGTGTGTTTTACAAGTTTAAGGGAGAGTCTAAACATGATAATCATTATATGGGGTAAATTTGGACCTAATATAACTCCCTATATCCATTTATTTTTGTATTCAATCACACAAACACCTCTATAAGCTCCTTCACTTTAGGTAGTGTGTGGAAGACAATGAGAATAAAGGGTGACCATCGAGTGAGAAAGTGATAAGCCCAATTAGGGGAAATTTTAAGGTCTATCTAATGGATTTAAAGACAATAAGACTCTTGATAGGTGTCATATAACCCCTTTCATATATTTTAATACACAACTAAAGATCATTCTGGCTCCAAATGTGAAGACAAACCTGTAGAACTAGTGATGGTGACTGCAGGTAGTGAGAACACTTGTCCAAAAGAATATTAGTGATTAGGGACACATATAATTCATATTGTAACTTATTATTAACAACCCCCCCATCAATTTTCACATGTGTCATCTCTCTCGATTCTGCTTTAGACCACTCAATAAAGGCCAAATGATGAAGGCAGTTTCTAAGAAGGTTGTTCAAGGGTCCTATGCCAGTTTTGATGAGTTTTCATGACTTGGAGGGACATTTTTCTAGAGATACATTTCATGGTTTATTTTATAATCCATCCCTTTAAAAAATAACTAGTTATAATGCCTTGACAAGTGGGATTGTGACCCTTGAGCTCCACTTCTCTCTCTCCTTTCTCACATTCTATAAATACTAGCCATTTTGGCTCTTGTTTTCAAATTCCACACCTACTATAGTGAAGCCCTATTTGTTTGATATTGTACTTTGAATTTTAATAATACATGAAATATATTTTTTATTTCACAAACATCTTGTCTAAGTGTGTGAATTGATGTATGGTGAGGTCTAGTGATAAGCTTCTATCCTTGCTTCTTTTTATCCTTTCATGTTTAGTGTAAGAAGTTATTACTCTAATAGGTCATATGGAGTGTAGCTAATGTGTTTGGATCCCTTTAAATGTACAAGTGACCTTAGTGTATATAATCTAATCTATGGTCCACTTACCTTGATTAGTCTCATGCATATCACCTCCATATTTGAAATATTACTGTTAGAGTATTTTAGGACTTTGGAACTAGTGTTGTAGGTTTTGTCTCATAGTGAAAGAGTATGATTATCTAGTGGAGATACTTATGTTTATCACCCCCTTAAATTATTTTATATTCATCCATATTTTTACCCCTTTTCACACAATAAATCAGTTAGTGTAGGTGATAATCACTTAAAGGTTAAAGCTAGAGGTCTACCTCTACTATAGGCAACCCACATGCCTAGAGGTATTATAATGTTTCCCAAATATTAGAGTAGGATTGAAAAACCTCCTATAGGGTGAAATATTTTATGACAATAATTTCATGTCATCATTGACACATAAATGAAATTAGAACATAATTTTAACTTAGATTTTTTACACAAATCCAAATTCATCATAGTGCCTCTATGGTATGAAGATATATAAATTTAAGAATAATAACCAAGTGATTATTATATAAATTATAATAATATTTATATTTTAATATAGTTTAAAATTAAATAATCAAATGTGCATTAAACTAGGCATGATCCACTCATTTATAATAAATTAATAGGTGAGTATAACCATCACCTTTGTATTGCTTCATATCTAGTACAAGATATGAAATTTCCTTTGGATTTTATCATCTATACCACTTGATTTATTATTGAGGGAGTTTTGATTATACCATTGAAAAATTCCTGCTAACTATTTTGGATGCATTAATATTAAATGATATTATATATTTACGCACACACACACACACACACACACACACACACACACACACACACACACACACACACACAAGAATATTTATATTATAATTTGTAATTAAGATTATGTATAATAGACATGATATATAGTAATAATTAATATTATATTCAATATTATTTATGCCTTCCATTCCTTGGGATTTACAATTTATGGTTGTTATGATCTACCAAAATATACATATATAGTTCATGTTCATTTTGGAAGCATCTGATCATAATTAGAAAGACAAATTATACTACTATAATCATGTGGGTCTACTTAAGTATATCAAGGAAAAAATAATATAAAACATTCAATCAAATAACTTGACCCCTTGAGAGCTTTTTACCCCTTGTTGATGGATACAAGTCATGTAAATTCAATTGTATATTACTTATTAAATAAGATAATATTATTTGTTATATAATATTTATTATATTTTTTGGTATATTAAACATTAATCTTATATCATATATGAATATTATATATTAAATAATATATATAATTAATATATTATATAATAAATAGTCTACTATACTTTTCAATTTTCAAAAATTAGAAAGGCAAATAGCATGGTGGAGTTTAACTATATGGTCAAGGATAATAGGGGATCATTGAATACCATAGAATGTTTGAAATTCATAAATGTGATTTCTAATCAAAATAGACACAAATATAATCTATAAAAAAATCTAGCTAACACATTGTGTTTGATGGTTTAGAATAGTAATATTAATAATTATTAGCAAAGATCATGCTTAAGTATAGTATTGAAATAATTTTTCATAAACCACATCACATCAAGTTTAATCACCCTGATGGATGGTTGAGAAAAAAATCATGAATAGTGTGAGCATTTACAACTTCAATGATGACAACTATGTCAATGAGAACAAGCTAGGGTGGATTAGAAAATTTAAAACAAGCTTGAGTAAATCAAATGGTGCTCAACTGAGTTAATGAACCAAAGTTTACTATAATACAAAAGTGACAAGTTAACTTCCCAAATTCTCCACTTGAATCCACTCCACTAACCCCCGAGTTCTCCATATAATAGAAAGATCATTCCTTCCCACATCTTATTTTGGGACACTAATCCTATAACATTGGCACTCTAAGATATTACTTTTGATTAACACATGTCATTCAAAATCATTAAATCCTAATGAATAAAAAAAATTGGTGCATATACTTCAACCATAACATTATATTTATTTTCCTTTCCTTGGTCATGGATATAATGGAATATTTTTTATTGGGTCGCCTAAAATATTGAGTGTGAGAGGGTAACCCAAATTGATGAGCACCAGTTGCAGAAATGTTTGTGGCTTCGTGATATATATTATCCAATTTTGACCTCCAATATCAAAATAAGATCCCTATGGTCACAAAATTTAACTTTAGGTGATATAGGAGGTCATATTTGAGTCCAAAATACCTTACTAACATTTATTAAAGTAAATTTAGAAATATGAAGGTAAGTCACTTTTATGTATTTTAATCTATTTGAGTCTCCTAAGTTAAAAAGGGTAAAAAAGGTCATTTATGGTGCCTTGAAAAAAGTGTAAAATATTAATTTAGGTCAATATGGGTCTTAAATAATTTAATCATATGGACCAAGGAGTTTCAATTCATAAAAAGTTAGTTATGATCAAGAAAATTTAGTTTTATAGGCTTCCCAAGAAAGTACAACATGGGAAGAGAGAGAATATGTAGATAAATCATGTTCTCAACATGATAAGGTTATTTTAGGTCCATAAAAATTATTATCTAGTAGTTACAAGGTTAATAGAAGTCAAAAATGTCATATTTGTCCTATCAACTCCTTCACAAGCTCACATAGGCAAAAATGGTTTGAATGATACAGCTAGGACAAAGAAGATGGGAGCCTAAAAATTTAGGAATTTATTTTATTCTTGGTCAGATTAAAACTTTTTTCATTGGCTCTTATATTAATCTCATTATCTATATGAACAATGACTAAGAAGTTTGGGGTTTAAAATTAACTAATCAACCATGACATGTGTCTTTCTTTAGCTTTCAATGCAAAATAGTGGAATTTTTTCTGAAGGATAAATTTTTTATCAATATTAAAAATACAATAAAGTATCCTAAAGTATTTTTAAATATTTTTGTGAAGGTATAAGTTTGAAGACACAATCATATCTCCATTCACCACCTTAGGCTGTGTTTTATGTGTTTCTACATACAAGTTGTGTTCAGTGTTTGAATGTGAATTTTAGTAGATTTTGAGGTTTTATATTCATTTTTAATATGTTTGTGTAATTAATTTAATTACCTTGAGTCATAAAACTCATATTTTCCCCTTTGTCAAACTCCAACACAAAAAGTTACAATCTCCATCACCTACAGTCTTGTAGGTTTGCTAATTCAAAGAGTTCCATGTTTTCAATGTTAGGAGAGAGTTAAATAACCATGAATATTTGTAATGAATTAAATTAAAATAGGTATGTATTTATAAGGATCTATAAATTATCAAAGTCAAAAATTTGATAAACACAACCAACAAACCTAATAACACACCTACAAGACTATGACTGGGTTGACATTAAATTCACAGGTTATGATAATTATTTGAAAGTGTTATATGAATATCGAAGGTAATAAATACTTTTTTCAATTATTTTGAACATTATAAAATATCATGGTGTAATTATAAAGGAAACAAACTCAAAATTCATGCTCAGCCCTTCCTCATAAACACCTATAGCCAATCGAGATTGTATGATTTGACAAAGATGTTTGATAGATCAAATTTTTATAATAGTGAAGGAAGTTTCAAGAAAAAAATAAATAAAATAGGATATATTAATTATAAGTTTTGAATGGGATAATGTTGATTTCAAAATACCAAATACATTGTCAAGCTAAAAAATAACACCTACAACTAGCCTAGTTGACTATATGTGCTTGGACAATAATGAAAGAGTTTGAACATGCTTTGAATAAGCCAAATGATTTTATAATAAAAAATGAGAAGGATATATGGATTAAGGTAAGTAACTGAAGTTCCATAATACAATTTTAAAAGATCTCAAAGATCATACATAGTCAACTTCTCAAATGCATACCTTTAGCCAAATAGGTGAAAGATTGTACCATTGGACAAGTAGATGATGGTAGAACATAGCGTTTATAGGGTATTGATAGGTGTATAAGGACATCAGTAAAAATGGATAGAGCCATTGATAATTATTAATATTTTTTTTGTCTTCAATGAACTTTTGAAAGCTTAGTCAAATCTCTCAAAAGGACCATCTACAACCCATAGTTTGAAGATTATCTTGAGATAAAAGGGTTGATGAGACCACATGGTTTTAAAGGTTTGAGATGATTTTAATTTAATAAATGGAATGACATAAATTTTAATATATTTCAATTTTTTAAAAGAAGCTCCAAGTATAGTTTGAATATAGGGAGATAAACAGGGGTCATAAGCATGAGACAAGCATAAACACTAGCTTACCTACACTAGTGTAATGGTTTGCTTAAGAGAGTAAAGGTCTGAGGTAGAGGGAGATAATTGGATGTGATTCAATAGTGTGTACATTTTTATACATGATTTTTAGACTCAAATAAAGTGAAATAATAAAGCAAACCCTGTTTAACCCTACACATACCAAAGATCATGTACAAATCTATTTTGGATAGTCAACAAAGAAGTTGAGAGATGACTAGTAAAGTGGAAAGTTGGAATATGGATGAAATTTTTAGATCCTAGAGAGATGGGGAGGAAACATCACATAATTATAGGACCCTACATACTTATTACAAGTGAAATAAACATAATATGACCCTATTCAAACTTGCATAATCCTAGTGGGTAGTCATCTCTATAAAATGGTGATGTAAGGTGAGTTGGAGCTGAGATAAATTGTTGGTATTTTTATAATATGGTAAGAACATGGTCAAACCCTCCATGATATTTTATATCTCCAACAGATAAGTAAAATGGCACATATAGTCCATTAGGGTATGGTTGTAGACTAGTATAAGAACCCTAAGTCTAAGATAATGGCATGGTTGGGAAGTTTGATTAAGGAATATGGGTGGAGAAACATTGGAATGCGTCAATAAGGACCCAAAAAACATCATTAATGTCATTATAACTGAGGACAAACTCAATAAATCTCTCACTAACTAAATTATCTCTTAGAACTCACATAATGCCCATTTATAACCCGACATGGTAGTTTATTTTGATTGGTATGGAACACAAATGTTTCATGGGATGTTAATATCCTCAAGGATGTTAACTACCTTATCTTTATTCCAATTTTTGGAATTAGTTCTTGGTTTCATGCCCTGAGATTTATGAACTATTGTTAAGAAGTCAAACTACTATCACGATACCTGAGAGCTAAACTAACCCAATGAGAGAAGAATGCAATCATATGCCTCTAGATGAATGGGATGGAATTCCAAATGACATATAACATATTCAAAAATCCCTTGAGAATCATCCCATGTACTTTATCTCTATGGACTATTGTAAGGATTGTCATAAATGCACTATTTTATGTGTTTGTAGTGTTTTATAGGGATTTTGGAGATATGGACACTTGAAAATCATTGGGAAAGGTCCCTTGAGACTTAAATAATATCATAATATAAAATAAATTGCTTATCAATCCCTATAAGTGACCAAACAAACTCCATTTTGCAAGGCAATCCAAACAAGCTTATAAAGGGTTTGTTTTTAGCCATTTCATGGTTTTTATATAAGAATAATGTTCCTAAAGTCCAAAATCAACATGGAGGTTTTTATTGGCATGGGTAAATTGAATCGTGCACTTCCTAGAGGTTTCACATGTGCATGAGTATTTTAGAGCCAAAATCAACTTTTTAGGCCTAGAGGCCTAATTAGGCCCAATTGGTAGAAGAGATAGGAATAAAAAGTAGACTTCCACTTGGATTCAAATCATTAAATTGAAAATTATTTTTAAGTGGATAGAGATTCCTAAAATATTCCATTAGTTTTTTAGTATAATCCATACAACTCCCACACAAGGATATTTTTAAAAAAAGGCTATAATGAATGAGGCCTAATTAAGGCTTTTGGTAGAGAATGACTTGTTGTGGCTATCTTAATATGTCTCAATCGATTGTTTTAGGTCTGATATGAGACCAATGGGACATACATTATTTTTGGATGAGATAAAGTGATTTAAACCATTTTTTGACACTTTTGTGAAAAATAGGCCTAAGGAGATAAAGAGGCCTCTAGACACATTGCATGATAAAGAGGTGATGTGTCAAAGAGAACCTATTGGGGTCAGATTAGATGTGTCAAGGGTATATATAAAATGTATTAGATACTGATATTAACACTAATAATGCCACTTGTCCTTCACAATGTCATGAAGAAGGGAGGTTTTCAAGAGCTAGTCAAGGTGTCAAGCAAGCTTTTCAACTCCCATGTCACTTGGAGAGCTACATCATTCGAAGAGGATAAACACATGGTGTCTTAGACCTATTGAATTTGTTTCCTAACTCTTCTTATTCTTGTAAATTACATGACATTTGTCTACCTTTTCTATCCTACACACTTCTTCTCTTCTCTCACATGTGTGTTATATATTGAGCCACTTTGTCTTTGAAAAGATCCTCTACTTGGGTATGGTAAATACTTGCCCATTTTTTATGACCTTCATAAAAAAAACTGATTTTTAACCTCATTATATGACCATGTTTAGTGATAAAACTCTAAATGGTTGATATTATCAAGTGTAGATCTATATCACCTTGTGTGTGTCCTATTTATCTTGCCTCATGTGGTTGTTTATCTATTGAAGGTTATATTTGGTTTCATCAGGTGTATCTTATGGGTTTTTAAGTGGGATTATTCTTCCCTCTTATCCTTAAAATTACTTACTCTTATATAAAACATTGATGCAATAGGTTCAATCTAGGATGTGTGTATGTTCATGTTGTCTTGTAGGTCTTAGTGTATTGTGTAATGTGTGGTAGTGGTAAAAAAAGTTTGGTGCATCACCACTGTAGTTAGGCTTATTTTATTTATTTATCCCCATTTAAAAATAAATAAGTGATATATTAGTGAAAGTGATCCTAAGTTATTCATCAAGGGGAGTTAGGCCTTGAATATAGAGGTTTACTTTGTTATAGATAACCCACAAGTTTACGGGTAATCCCATGTTTAACTAAATTTGGAGAGGTCTGAATAACCTTCTCCAAGGGTGAAATATTTGGTTATAAAAATTCTTATATTCTTAGTGTGACTAAGTTCCAAAAGAGTGGAAGAATTTTTTGGTGTTTTCTTCTACCTATCCACTTTTTGAAGCATTCAACAAATGCCAATGGCAACTCTGAATGTAATCAATTGGTTATAAGAAACCCAGGTACCTATTGTAAAATAATTTACTAAAAAATATTGGGTTTAATTTGAATAATTAATTTGGTATGGATGTATATTATGATATTTCCTACTATACACCTTCCTACCAACCTTGTCATAACCCATACTATGTTCCTTAACATCCATATCAATATTTTTATCAGCCCTATGAGCCATGACAACCCTATGGTCAGCCTATTCCTTCTCCATATGATCATGTTGTTGTTGAGAAGGCTTATGAAGAATCATATGAATAAGGATATCACAAAGAATAATATGTGATTAAGACTCTTAAGAAAGATATTTTAGGTCTCAAAAAGATCATACAACAATAACAAGGGAGACCTTTCCAAAGATCCTATCAACATAATTAGTCCTATCCAAAATATCAAGGCAATAGACCACCCTTTAAAATTTATCTTCAAGGTCAAGGGAAACTAGTTCAAGAAAAATCATATAATGTTTATAATCCCAATGCTCTGTCCACCTCAAAAGCATTAGTACCTACTAGCTTCAAAATTCCAACTTGGAACCAAGTAGTGAAGTCTTAGGGAAAGCAAGAGGAATAAATATAAGATCAAGAAATTGATGTCAAGGAAAAAACCTTATGTCTACTCCATCCCCATTCCCCCTTCCTTAAAAGCTTCAAAGTTTTCCATCTTGGAGGCTTTCCAATAATATTTTCAACATAAAAAGAGGCCTCAGTTGAGAAGTTGGATGATCAATTTATAACTGAAAACAAACTTTAAGAAGACTATGATAATGATTAAGTGGTTATTGAAGAGAATGGAACACTTATGACAAAGTTTAACCTTATCTCTCTCTAAGAGTTATTTCAAGAGTCTCCCATTTCCAAGACCCCAAATTGAAAGATTACTCCCTCTATCCCCAAACCCATTCATGATCCATACACCACACCTCATACTCCCTCTCCAACCCATGAATTTATTCACCACCCTCCCATCTCATCCCTTATTGAATAAGAACCCATCCTATGAGAGAAAAGCAAAGAAGATCAAGTTAAATTTACATCTGATCAAGAAGATGACTCAAGTGTATATGATGAAGAGTTCACTATATGGAATCCATTTTGTGAAGACAATCGTAAATACATTTTCTTGAGTGAATAAAAAGATGATCAAGATCATGTTGTATCCATTCACAAAGAGATTGATCAAAGCATGGAAGGGAAGGAGTTTGAAAAGAAAATCACATCAAATGAGTTAGTTGAACCCCATGGGAAATGATCAAGAGGTTAAATCTAAAAATACAATAGAATATTGAGATGTTTTTACTTTTATGGAGTAATATGACTTATGGAAAATATTTAGTGAGATATGTGGAGAATTTGAGGTCTTTCAAAAGCATAAACTTCCTGCTATTCAAGTTGAAGATATTGTTAAAGATGCATTTCCTCTTGAAGTAAAACATGATTAATTCCAAAGTAACAAGGTTTTTGAAGTGGTATCCAACCTTGAAGTTGAAAAATCTTCAAGTGAACATGTTGAAGTTGATCAAGTACATACTGAGTAAGAAGATGAGTTTGAAGAAGTTGTGAAAGAAGACATAAGTGATTGGCAACAACATGTTGAGTTTCTTCAAAAGGGTGAATACCTTTTCAAGGTTGAAATTCATGTGCATAATAATATCAAATAATTTTTTTTTGTGGAATATAATGATGAAGATGGGGCTGAACTGAATATGCAAAGAACTTTGAAGATCTTGGTGAGATTGCAGATGTTTTTGTTATTGCATTTGAGATCATGCCAAAGAGAGTGGCAAGCATGAAGTATTTGAGGACATCAAAACCAAATATCAAAAGTAAAATTTCTTCATTCAATCCTTCATCTCATGGGTAAAAAGATGGTGCAAGTTTCCCTATTGATTTAAGAGGAAAAATATTGATTGAGGTTAGTTTTTATATAGTCTAATTTAGTTATGTTATTTTTGCATCTTGTAAGTACTTATTAGCACATGTATGTGTCTTAATTTATTTGATTTTATGTGTGTGTCTTCATTTTTGTGTTGTTTAAGTAATCAATTTGTCTTGTTGGTCAAGTGTCAAGGTCTGATCTTATTGTCTCATAGTGCAATTGACTGCATAGCCCAATGAAAGGACAAGGCTACTAATCTAGTCATCATAACAGGCATGTTACCCTTATAAGTCACCAATTTGTTAGCAAATTTTGTCCCCATAGGTCAAATAGGATCCCTATAGTCAAAAAATTGAACATTAGGTGATTTAAGAGGTACTAGTTGAGTCCAAAATACCTTATTAACATTTATTAAGGTAAATTTGGAAATATTAAGGTAAGTCTCTTTTATGTGGTTTTTTGGTTTATTTGAGTCTCCTAAGTTAAAAAGGTTAATTTTTGGTACTTTTTAAAAAGTTTAGAAGGTAAAGTGAGGTCAATAAGGATCTAAAAATATGTCATGGTATGGACCAAGTAGTTTCATGATAAGGTGTTGTCAAGTTATGATCAAGAAAAGTCAGTTTTAGAGGCATCCAAAGAAAGTACAATGTGGGAGGAGAGAGAATATGTAGATAAATAAGGTTATAAACATGATAATGTGTTTTAAATTCCAAAAATAATATTCTATAGTAGTTACATGTTCATAGGAAGTCAAAAACATCATATCTCTCCTATTGACTCCTTCACAACCTCACATTGGCATAAATAGTTTGACTGGTACATCCAAGAGAGAGAAGTTTGGATCCTAAAAATTTGGGAATTAATTTTACTCTTGGTTAAATTCAAACATTTAACATTGGTTCGCATATTCATCTCCTTATATCTATGAACAATTGTTAAGAAGTTAGGGATCTAAATAAGCTAGTCCACCATGATAGGGGTCTTTCTTGAGCTTTCTAGGTAGAATGGTGGAATATTTTATGAATGAGAATTTTTTTATGGATATTAAACAATACTATAATTTATTATAAACTATTTTTCAATATATCCATGAAGGTACAAGTTTTAAGAGATAGTCATATATCCATTCAACAACTTAGACTATGTTCTATGTGTTTTTGCATACAAGTTGTGTTCAGGGTTTGAATGAGAAATTATAGGATATTTTTAGGTTGTGTCTTAAATTTTAATATGTTGGTGAAATTAAATCAATTAAATTGATTCATAACACTCATATTTTCCCATTTTTAAATCTCCAACATAGAAGGTTGCAGTTTCCATCACCTATAAGCATGTAGTCTTCTAATTCAAAGCATTCGATGTTGTCTATGTTTAGAGAAAGTTTCATAACCATGGATATTGGTAGTGAATTAAATTTTAATAGGTATGGAATTATAATTATCTTTGAGTTCTTAAAGTTTATAAGTTAATAAACCCAACCAATACACCTAATAACACATCTACAAGATTGTGACTAGGTTGGCATTAAATACATAGGTTGTGAGAGTTATTTGAAAGTGTTATATGAATATTGAAGGTAGTAAGGAGGGTTATATATGTTTTTTAACATTATGAAACATCATGGAATAATTTTAAAGGAAACAAACTCAAACTTCATGCTAAGCCCTTCTTCACAAACACGTACAAGTAGTTAAGATTATATACTTTGACATGGATGTTTTATATATTAGAGTTTCAAAACATTAAAGTAATTTTAAAGGGAAAAAAAACATGGGAAAGTTTCATCAGAAGTTTTGAAGAGTGAAGGTAGAGGTTAGAAGAACAAATACATCATCAAGATAAAAAACATCTACAGCCAACCTAGTTGATTATATGTGCTTGAATAGTAATGGCAAAGTTTGAACATGATTTGAAGAAGCCAAATGAGTTTGAAATAAAAAATGACAAGGAGATATTGATTAATGTAGGGAAATTTAGTTTCAAAATACAATATGAAAATATCTCCATAACCTTACACAACCATCTTGTCAAATGCATACCTTTAGCTAAATAGGTAAAATATTATACCTTTGGACAAGTAGATGATAGTATAACATAGAGTTTCTAGGGTATTTATAGGTGTATAAGTACATCAATAAAAATGTATCGATCTATTGATAATGATCAACATTTTTTTTGGTTTCAAGTAACTCTTCAAAGCTCAGTCAAAGCTCTGAAAAAGACCATCTACAACCCATAATCTTAAGACTATCTTGAGATAACAAGGTTGATGAGAACATAAGGTTTAAAAGGTTTGATAAGGTGTTAATTTAATAAATGGATTAACATAAATTTTAATATATTTCAATTTTTAAAAATAGATTCCAAGTAGAGTTTGAATACATAGAAATGAAATAGGGGTCATAAGCATGAAACAAGCATATATACAGTCTTGCCTAGACTAGTGTAATGGTTTGCTTAAGAGAGTAAAGGTTTAATGGATATAATTGGATGTAATATAGTGTTTTGAAAATTATACTTCATGAGTTTTAGACTCAAACAAAGTGAAATAATATAATAGACCATGTTTATCCTACACAAACCTAAGAGCATGTATAGGGCTGATTGGACAATCAAAAATGAAGTTGAGAGATGACCAGTAAAGTGGGGAGTTGGAAGAAGGATGAAATTTTGAGATTATATAAAAATGGGTAGGAAAAATCACACATTCATAGGACCCTACATACTCAATCCAAGTGAAATAAACACAATATGATCATGTTCAATCCTGCACAGTCCTAATGGGCAGTCAACTCGAGAAAGTGGTGAAGTAAGGTGAGTTGGAGATGAGATAAACTATTGGGATTTTTATAATATGATAATAACATATTAAAACCATCAATTATATCTCATACCTCCATCAGAGAAATAAAATGACACATACATTCCATTAGGGTATGGTTGACAGACTAGTATAAGAATGCTAAGTCTGAGCTAGTGACATGGTTTGGAAGTTTGTTGAAGGAATATGGATAGAGGAACATTTGAATGTGTCAATGAGTACCAAAAATACCTAATTAATTTAATTATAACTTATGACAAACTTAGGAAAGATCTCACTCACTCAATTCTCTGTCAGACCTCACAAAATGCTAATTTTTAACCTAAGATGGCATTTTATTTTGCTTGGTAAGGAAGACACATATTTAATGGGAAATTAACCTCATAATGGATATTAAATACTTTATTTTACTTCCAATTTGTGTAATTTTTTTGTGGTTTCATTCCCTAATTTTTATGAACTATTAATAAGAAGTTAAACCACTTATAGGTTGCCTAAGAGAGCTAAAATAACCTGATGAGAGAATAATGCAATTCTATTCCTTTAAATGAATTATATGGACTTCCAAATGACCCATAACATCTTAAAACCTCCAACTTTCATCATCCCATGTACTTGAGTTGTATGGAATACTATATGGATTACCATAAATGCACTATTTTGTGTGTGTTATTAGTGTTTTACAGGGATTTTAGAGAGATGAACACATGAAAATAATTTTGAGAGGTCCCTTGATACTTATTTAAACTCAAAAAATCTACATATTTGATTAATAACCCTTGAAAGTGACTAAACTAACTCCATTTACAAGGCATTCCAAATAAGATTATGAAGGGCTTATTTTTAGCCATTTCATGGTTTGGTTATAAGCACAATATTTTAGAAGCCCAAAATCGGCATTAAGGTTTTTATTTTCATGGTTAAATTTAATCACACACTTAACATATGTTTCACATATGAATGAGGAGTTTAGAGACAAAATCCACTTTCTAGGCCTAGAAGCCTAATTAGGCTTAATTTGTAGAAGAGATAGGTAGAAAAAATAGACTTCCACTTGGCTTCAACTCATGAAATTTAACATGGAGTTATAATAGGATAAAGGGTCCTAAAATATTCCATTATTTTTTCAAGATAATTCATAAAACTCCCACACAAGGAGATTTATATAAAAAATGCTACAAAGAAGGAGGCTTAGTTAGGGATTTTGGTAGAGAAGATTTTTTGGGGATAGTTTGAGACCTAAAAATGGATTTTCATAGGTTTTATATGATTCTAGTTATCCATACATGAATTTTTGATAAGCTAAAGTGATTGAAACCAAGTTTTGACACTTGTGTGAAAAATAGGCCTAAGGAGATGAAGAGCCCTCTAGACACTTTGCATGAGAAAGAGGTGATGTGTCAAAGAGAACTTATTAGGGTCAGATGAGAGGTGAAAATATTATAAAAAAATTTTAGGAGAAACTTATTTGACCACCAATAAGGCCATTTATCCTTTAGCATGTCAAGAAGAAGGGAGGTTTTCAAGAGCTAGTCAAGGTGTCAAACAAGTTTTTTAACTCCCATGCCACTTAGAAAGCTAGAGTATCTAAAGAGGACAAACACATGGAATACTATACCTATTGAAGTTATTACTTAATTCTTATAAATTTTTTAACTTACATGATACTTTTCTATCTTATCTCTCTTACACACTTCTCTTCTCTCACACTTGCGTTATATATTGAGCCACTTTAGATTTGAAATGATCCTCCACCTAGGTAGGGTGAATCCCTATCCATTTTTTATTCCTTTGATAAATAAAAAAATTAATGTTTTACTTCAATAGTTTAGTGATAATTATCTAAATGGTTGATCTTATCAATTGTAGATGTGTATCACCTTGTTTGTGTCCTATTTATCTTGCATCATGTGGTTGTTTCTCTATTGTAGGTTGTAGTTGTTGTCATAATATGTCTCTTGTGGGTTTTTAAGTGGAATTATTATTTTCTCTTAGACTTACAATTATTTAAACTTATATAAAACATTGATGCAATAGGTTCATTATAGGATGTGTGTATGTTCATGTTGTCTTGTAGGTCTTACTGTATTATGCAATGTGTGTTAGTGGTCAATAAAGTTTGGTGCATCACCACTATATTTAGGTTTAGTTTAGTTATTTCTCCCCATTTTCAAAGTAATGATTTTTATAGTAGTAAAATTTATCCTAAGTGATTCATCAAGGGGAGCTAACCCTTCAATCTAGAGGTTTGTAGGTATTATAGACAACCCATAGGTCTAGGGGTAATACTTTGTTTAACCAAATTTGGAGAGATATAAACAAATTTTTACAAGGATGAAAAATTTGCTTATAACAATAGCATAACTTCAATAATGAAAAAAATTAAAAAATCATCAAGGTGACATTTGTGATTTTTTCCTCCATTGGTTCATCTACTTTCCCATTTTAATGTTTCATACACTTGGCTATCTCAATGGAAAAAGGATCTAGTTATGCACAATGACATGTTCATATCCATGTTGTCACCTAGATATATTGGAAAGGATTTGAGTATAATTCATTAGGATTACATTACAACCATGTCTTCATGGGACCATTATATGGATGGGGATAGGGAAGGGGAGGATGAGATTGAAACTTTTGCCATGAGTAGGAGAAGCAAATTAGAGCCTAAAGAAACTTATAAAATTTTGCCTTTGTGAAGTGACTCAGGTCCATGGTTTTATATTATTTTCATCCTCAACCATTAAATTTTATTCAATGTTAGAATTTTGCACCAAGCACTGAGTTGTCTCACCAAACTATATATTACTAAACAATCTCTTCTAGAGTTTCTTGTACTTTTGTGCCAACTACTAGTATATTCAATATTTTCATAATTAAACATTAAAATAGAATATCATAAAATATAAATTTAATTTTTAATTTTCTTTATTTTAGGAACATGTTATCTCATTCTTGAATAGCCTATTCATCTCAAACCTTAATTTAAAAAAAGAGATAAATTTCATGCAAATCTTACCTTATTCTAGGGTTGTATCCTCCTGAGGTGTTTACTTACAATTTTTATTCATTTTTTTCTATTTTTTGCATTTAACATATACTTAACACTATATTAGGTGTTGTTCTTATTTAATATATTCAGTTACCCATTAGGCCATCTAAAATGTCTCGAGCTAATACCATGTAAAATTATCTTAATAATGAGAGTTAAAATAATGATAATGAGACACAATAAAAATTTATTATATAATATATATAGAATCATGAGGATAGTGAAAATGAACAAGTATATCATTAAAAAATTAAGACTTGCATTATTTTGTGAGTGTATTCATGAAAATATTTAATATCTTCATAATATATTGCATACTATATTAAACACTAACGCAACTAAAATCATAGATGAAAAACCATGTGCATATATTTATCATGCCATTAGATTTATGTCACATCCCCATATTTATATTTCTCACCTCTCGATCACAAAATTACATATTGTATCTAGTGGAGTCACAAGTTATGTCTAAAAACCATTGTTCCCCAAACAAAATATAACTATTGTTACATATTGCATGGGAAACCTTAGTACTTAAACCAAACTACAAATTTAAATACCTATTTTAACTCAATTTTTTCATTCCATTGGGTGAATTCTAAAACTTTAAACCTTAGTGATAAAAATGTGCAAGATGTTATACAAAATATAAATTTTTTTCAAGCTATGGTTTCCAACATTGAGGAAAATTCTATGAAGTCACCTCATGATATTGATTCAAAAGATGTAGTTCATAACCCTCTTGCACCTAAGATAAATTTTTACCCTTTTCCAACTAGTTTTGTTTCACCCAAGTTCACACTTTATCATTTAAAGGGTGATTCTGATAAACATCTTCGATCATTTTTGTGACATGTCTTGATTATTCTTTTTAGTGATAAAATTTTACAAAATTATTTCCAAGAATCTTAAAGGAATATGATTTGAAATGGTTCTATGATCTACCAGTATAATCGATAAAATAATTCAAATCCCTTGATGATCAATTCTTAGCAAAATTTTAAATCAACATTATTGAGAATGTGTCATATGCACAAATTACCAAGATCAAACAACGAACCAATGAACCAATTAATGAATATTTATTGAGATATAATATAATGTTGACCAAAATGAAAAAGACAATGGTGGACAAGGAACTTCAAGACATACTCAAGAAAAAAATTCTTACTTCTTTACATGATTATATTATTATCAGGAAATTAAAATCATTTTATGAGTTATGCCATATTTTTTGAGATAGAGAAATAAAATTTCTTGCATTAAATGATCCAAAGTATGTATATAACACAAAAAATACATACACTAAATTTTTTCATATCAAACCAAGTTAAAAGGTAAAACTTACTTAGGCTAAAAAGGACACAACTAATAAACAATATAGTGTCACAATAACCTAATAGGATCATATTATTCAATGCACCTAAGAGACAATTTATGTGATTACATGAGTTTCATATTTTATTATTTTTTAATATAGTAGAGTGTCATCTCATATCTCTCCCTAATCCTATGGTGGTTAATATGAGTTGATATTTAGCAAAAGGCTATGATTCTAATGCCTATTTTGACTACCACCAATGCATTGAGAATTCTAATAATAAATGTTTTAAACTCAATCACAAGATACATGACTTTATTGATAGAGATAAAATTTCCTTTGACGATTATCCTACATATTTAAGATCACAACCAAAAAAATTTTAAAAACAAAATTTATTTAACAAATAATTGTTTGATCCTTCTAAGACAACTCTAGAAGTGGAAATGGCATATCATGCACATCTTTATTTACCCCATTATGAGCACCCATTAGAGAAAACCATTGGCACATTTCAAAACATGATACCTCATATGGTTCTAAGACCTTATATTTCATTATCTAATAATGAGATTGTTGATGATGCTTTATATCTTCATTCCTTATTTATCAGGGCATATATTTATCATTAACCTTTACATAGTGTTATGATTTAAAATAGTGCTAGTGATAATGCATATACCATGAAATTAATAAAAAATGTGGGATATAAACATGATTATTTATTTTATTCAATTAAAATGATAAAATCATTCAATGGGAGGCTATAACAAGGTTTTGGTGAGATTGATTTACTTTTATTGGTTGGATTAACACATATGAAAACCACAATTTTAGCTATGCCACATACATGAGTATTTGATATGTTATTGTATGTCTCTAGATACATAATCATTATTAATTACCTTCCACTTTTCATGATTTTGTTAACTATATTCATGCCAACATTGTAATTAGACTTTCTAGGATTCCATATGAACATCCTCTCCAATAGGAAAAGTTTGTTCCACAAAAGTTAATTATAAAAGATACTAAGGTTAATCATGCATAAAAGGGTAATCAATATTCAATCATATTTATTATGTGATCCATACTTGATAATCCTTTACATCATATATCTATATTGGAATCTTTGAGATACTCATTCACACTTACTTGACCTAGCCAATTACATACAACAAAACACCACATTTTAAATTGGGTAACAATACCCATATAATTTCCAAGTAAATTAAAGATCAGAGAAAAGTAGGTCCCACACACACCTAGACCTTAAATGACTAATTCACCACCACATAGTGATATGATACATAAAAATAGCACTACATAGTCTACATGTCCACATATGGCCCACATATATGATCCTTTGTAACATGACTAGTTTATTAATGCCACTTTCAAAGTATAGAGTACCCTATGAGCATCCCTTATATGGGATAATTTACTATCAATTTATTTCCAAAAAATACAAAAATTAAATAATAATAATATTAATTCCAAAATTTTGAAAAATCCAAATAATCTAAAAAATACAAAAAAATTAATGAAGTCAAAAATACCAAAAATATTTAGTATTTCACATGTTTTCTAGATTTTTCATATGTTGTTTAATTTAATTTAGTAGATATAATATAATTTATATGAACACATATGTTTCATGGGTACTTGAATGTGATACATGTAAAAATTAGACCCATTATATTCAAGCTTGGAAATGTGTTGCACCTTTCCTCTTCTAATATGATACAATATATTGGGGCATCTTGTTTCTATATGATCATGATTTATATAGGTTCTATTAATTTATTACAATTTAAAATTATATTACATATATTATATATCTCACACATTGCTATAATTAAGTTTCTATCATACATGGTGT
>JARHVA010008152.1:372500-410000 GCA_037957365.1 Torreya grandis
TAGAATAGGATTTAACTATTATCCTTTTATTCATACCTAAATATTTTAACTGTAGTCATCTAAGTTCATTATTGATATTAATAAAGTAATGATTTATAATGAAAGAGTGAGTTTTAATTAGTTGCTATAATCTTGTTATATTTATTATTCTAATTTATTTTGAGAAAAATGAATGAAAATTCCCCTTATATTATTTAAGATTTAGACCAATGTGCATCTTAACTGGAACAATTAACAAATCTATAGCTAATGTATCTATTATTCCATTACATAGTACTAGAGAGATTGTAAAAATATATGTTTTCTTTTAAGAGAGTCATTGGATGGATTTTTATCCAAAGCCTAATTTGGTGTGCCTACACATCAATAGATTGGTGCTATAATGAGGTTTTAATGGAACATTTTCAAACACATGATTTCATATGATATTTTAGGAAATTAATTTCAATGAATTCCCTCTATAGCTAAAAATTGTGTGCCTAAAACACATGTCAATAGATTGGCACTAGTAGGAGGGTTAAGAATTTTATTTTGATCTTATGATTTATAATTCCTTTTAAATTTTGAATTTTTAGTTTGACTTACAATCTTGTAGCTTCCCCATTTCTACTTCCATAACATGTTATGTTCTTAAACACATGTCAATATAGTGGCCACATCAAACTCTATCCTTTTATAAGCCTTGTTAAAATTGATACACTCTATATTTAAAACTAGAAAATAAAAAGATTACTATGAGCTCAAACTCCATTAAAGGTGACTTTGAGTTGTTATAACTATCAAAACATATAAAATTAAGAATCACAAAATAAAATCAATAATAAAACTTATTAATTTAGCCAATAGTTTACCTACAATTATTATTTATTTTGTCAACCCTTTTGATGTCCCTCTTAATCCTAAAGTGGCTACTACTTGTCTCATAGGAATTAATTTCCCCATAAATATTTTATGAGCAACCCATAACTCACCTAAAAACCAAAAGAATGTTTTTCTAAGGTATGTTCATGGAGGAATTCAAATAGTATAAGAGCACATTCAAACTTTCAAGGATGCCTTAATTTAAACCTAAATTCAACATGAATATGTGGCATACTAATCATTTCCATAAACCTTAGATGAATTAGTTTATGGTTGGTATCTTGGTCTACTAAATGGTTCCATTACATCTTGATTTGGCCTCGAGATTGTAATTGTTTATCATTTTAAAGTGTATATTAACCCTACAATATTATATCATCGGATTTAATCTACTCATAGATAACCCAACAAATCTATGAGTATTTTCAATACTCACTTCCATAAATTATACAAGAGATTGATAAACACATACACATAATTAGAACCTTCTTCTATACAGACATATTTAAGGGCTTTGGATCCAATGAATTCCATGTTATTTATAAGGACTCCAATAGCTCTTGAATCTTTTTACTTAGCATATATGAGGATTTAAACATTGAAAAAAAATGATGCCATAAGACTATGGTGTTGGTACATTCCCTTTTTTTAGGTTAGTTAGGTTCTTAAAACCAAATTTCAATGGTCAATCTAGTGCTTATTTAAAATACCTTGCTAATAAAATCAGTCTCAAGTATAATTTATCAACCCAAAACTAAGTATATAATATTAAACCCTTGAGTTATATGCCATTTGACCAAAATATTCCTTCAAGTCAAATGTGACCTTCTACAGATGGCTAGACTAATTTGATTAGTAATTAACTAGTGAACCCAACATTTCCAAATTGTGAAATCCATTCAAACTATGTTTCTAATAAAATGTCATCTCATGTCCCTAAATTTATGAATGTTACAACACCTATTATAAGTAAAATGACATATACTAGAACTATAAATAATTATAATATCCATGATAATCCTAAAATAGGAAACCTACATAATATGGTCTATAGACTAACTAATGACATGGTTGACTTGTAAATATAAGTGCAAAAACATCAAAACCAACACATGAATCCTCTATAAAATACAACCTTTAACTTATAAATAACTAACTATAAATTCAATATGTGACCCAATAATGGAAACATGCCTAATCCTTTCAAAAAATCAACCAATCTAATAGTAGTGCTGAAAATTCAATAAATTTGGAAGATTTGGGTTTAACTACCTGATGTAGAGTGCATAATATAATAGACCATGCTGAAACATATTGTTGTAATTTTTGGATAGATTCAAATATATTTGAAAAGGAAATGAAAAATACATAAATTACACCTACACCTGAGACCAATCCGAACCAAAACACTTAAAACATAAACACTACCTTAGTCATATAAACCTATTATTTTCCATTTGAAATTAAAAATGAAATAAAATATATTTTAAATGAATTTCACACATATAAACAATTTAAAATAAGAAACAATTACACATTAAGGATTAAAACAAACCCATCTTTGACAACCTATACTCCTCAAAACAACATTAAGGTTCCACTTGAATAAATTATAAAAAAAATCCTTTTCACTACAAAGGACCTATCATAGCTTCATAATCAAAAGGTAAGACCCTAATTTTTAAAAAATAGACAAACCTTTTGAGAAAAATAGATTAGTATATAAAATTTTTAATGACTTAAATAAAACCAAATCCAATATATTAATGTTTCAATTACTCTAGATATTTTATCAAAAGGAATTAAAGGTGAGAACTATTTAATTAGAAAGGGAAAGATACATGTTTCCATTTGTAAAGAAAATACTAAAACCCATCCTTTTCTTTGAATAATTTGATTTTTTGGAAAAAAACTTACAAATTGTTTTGTGTATTAACGTGCCTCAAGAAACATGATGCCATTTTTATTTTTTGAAAGGTTAAGAATGACTGGCCAAACCAAATATAAAAGTAGTCCAATTGGACCAAATAAAGGTTAAGTTAATATGTTAATTTGATCACATTCATATGCAATTGGTCGCAATGCCCACAATGTAACATTTTATCGACATTCATGTCATGGACATCTGTGATGCATATAGAATGCTACTCAATAGAGAATGGTGCATAAATTTAAATAGTAATATGGTGACTAAATTATCTCATATGTGGATTTAGCACTATAGTATACTCAATCATATCATGATTAAAAGAGATTTGAAAATCACACTTTGAGCTAGTATAGTAGTTATTAATTTTATCAATAAAATTCAAAAGCTATAAGGTACTCCCAAGATCATTATAAGTGATCATGATCCCATCTTCACCAATAAATTTTGGACTAATTTATTAGCAAGTTTGGGTACTCAGTTGGATTATAACTTGTCATATCTTAAATATGATGGGAAAATAGAGGTGTTCAAAAAATTCTTAGAAGGGTATCTAATTTGTTTTGCATTAGATAAATAGGAATAGTTATTTCATTGGCTACCACTAGTAAAATGGTGGTACAACACATCAATCCATACCTATTGAAAAATTATCCATTTGTGTAACTTTATGTTTATCATCCCCCGTATATCACTTCAAACTTAAATATAAAACACAAGATTTGATCTATTGATGAACACATTTAACATCAATCAGAGGTACTAACTAGTTTGAGAGAGAATTTAACAATGAAATAAAATCAAATGAATCAACAAGTTGACCAATACCATAGTGAGATTCATTTTGATATATGTGATTGGGTATTTGTGTGCTTGAATCCATATAAGTATATTCCTTTGAAGAAATATAAAAAGGATTAAAAAACATTTTATTGAGTAATATGGCCCTTATCAGATCCTACATAAAATTAGTAGTGTGGCATACAAGTTGGAGTTATCCCAGTCCATTCACATATAAAATGTATTTATTATATATTTCTTGAATAAATCAATTGATATTTTACCCATACTAAGTTATATAAACTATATGAATAAGGTAGAGGCATTCTAGAACCCAAAAAATCTTTCGCACATGCACTAAAGGACTATAAACTAGAGAGCTTGAGTAATATTTGATCAATGAGAAGATTTTTAAGTTTTAAGATGTAATAAAAGAATATGAATCTTTCATGGAACAACATCCATAGTTAATTCAATAATGAAGGCAATGTTGCCTTTAATGAGATCAGAATGCTACACCTTTAACCTATAGTGTGTATAGGGATATGTGTTGCTAACTTATTTCTTACATAAGTTTCGTATTATCTTACTATATTTCTACATGTTATTTTTGATACTTTAATATGTATTCATATGTTAAAATAATACTTTTAACTTGGAAAATGTATCTCAAGAATCTACTTTAACTTGGAAAATATATCTCAAGAATCTACCCTTTAGTTTTAACTTCCTCATAACCAAAAGGATTGCACTCACCACTTCATTGAGTATAATTAATTTCTTCATAGTCTAACCCTGATTATTATGATTATCACATTTCACCACATACACATAAAGTATGATACATATCCTTCAAATTTAGTTATAGAACCTTAAAAACATTCCTTCATCCTAGATAATTACATTTAGGGCAGGACAATAACATCAATACTATTTCCCTTGCTCCAATACAAGGGTATTTAACTTACAAACACTTCAAATTTCATGTATTTTTAAGTGTATTTGTTGGCCTAATAATTTAATTAAGCCTTCCATGAGGATTATTTAAAAACTGATACTATAAATAAAATTTAAATCTAATTCTTTTGGACATCTTGAAATTTCCAAGAAATCACACATTTAATCTCAATCTATTAATTGAAAGACTAAGCTATTTTACCCTTTTCATCCCTATATAGTTATCAAACATAGGAGAATTAATATTTCATGTCTAAATAACTCAAAATACAACCCATGAGTCATATTTTTCAATTTATAAGATATATCACTAAATGTATTGTTTTATAGTATATTTCATCATTGTGAACACATAATCCCATACATAGGGGATAACTACATAAGTATGAGTCCCTCTTTGGAGTATTGGCTATGTTTTTAGTGCTCACTAACAAAAGGGTATTTATGGTCAATTCAACATAGTGAGCCCACTAACCCATTTTTTGATGAGGTAACCTAACCGAAGGTGTAGAGAAAGGGTTTTGAACTACAAACAATCATCTAAATCATATGTGTGACATATAGATACATCATACGAAAGGTGGTTGAAAACTAAAAATACCCCAATAATTAAATATTTATATAAATAACATATTTTACAAGAGATTTGTGTCAATATTTAGATACTAACATTGATATAAGTGTCCACACAACAATACAACTATTCAGGCATCATAAAAGAATATTTCTAAAATATGATGACTAGTTCCTAAACATCAAACATATTACTTCCATACTTATAAATATCAGATATGTCTGCATAACATTACATTAGAGAAGTATTATTTCTTCTTGTTGATTGTGTAATCAAAATTCTATTTAACATTGTACTTTCTATATTTAGTATTTTCATAATTCAACATTAAAATAGAATATCATAAAATAAATTAGTTAATTGGACTAATTGTATGAATAGGTTATCTCAGTATTGTATAACTTATTCATCCATAACCATAATTTATAAAAAAGGTTAAAAATTTAGTGAACCTAACCCCTAATTATTCCATGCAGATCTTAGATTTCTCTAGGGTTTCCAACCTCTTGAGGTATTTATTTACTATTTTTATTCAAATCTATTTTATTCTTTGCATACAACCTAGGTGTAGCTCTATATAAGGTGGCGTTCTTATCGAATATCTTGACTTAACCATTGAATCATCTAAAATGTTTCAAGCTAATACCATGACAAATTATTTTAACAATGAGAGTGCAAATAATGGTAATGACCCACATACTAAAAAAAATATTATATAAGATATATTTGATCATGAGGATAATGAAAATGAAAATGTATATCGTGAACAAGTTAAGGCTATGGAATTATTTTGTTATTGTATTTATGAAAATACTAAATATATTCATAATATCATGCATAAAATATTAGACACTAAAACAACTAAAATAAAATGTGGATAATCATGTGCATCTATTGATCACGTTATTATAGTTACGAGACATCTTCATATTATTATTTCTCACCAATTTATCACAACATAAAATTCTATATCTAGTGGGGGCACAAGTTATATCTCTAAACTATTATTCCCCAAACCAATACAACTATTGTAACATCTTTTGTGGGAATCATTAGTACTTCAACCCAACTATTAGTTTCAATACCTTTTGCATCCCCTTTGATGACTTCACAAAATTCAAACCTTAGTGATCAAAATGTGTAAGGTATTATAGAAAGCAAAAAAACTTTCCAAGATAAAGTTACTAACATTGAACAATATTTATGAAATCACCTCATGATATGTATTCACATGATGTATTTCATAACCCTATTACACCTAAGATATATTTGTACCCTTTTCCAACTATTTTTGTTTCACCCAAGTTCACACTTTATGATGGAAATGGATATCCTAAGCAACATCTTTAATAATTTTATGCAACATCCCGTGATTATGTTTGTAATTACAAACTTTTGACCAAATTATTTTCAAGGATATTAAAGGACTACAATTTGAAATAGTTTTATGTTTTACCAATAAAATCATTAAAATTATTCAAATCCCTAGAAAATCAAATTTTGTCACATTTTCAATTGACATTACTAAAAAATGTCATGTGCATAAATTTCCATGATAAAAAAAGGAACCAATGAACCAACTAATGAAAATGTCTTGAGATATAAACCAATTTAGGCCAAAATGACAAATCCAATCATGGAAAAGTAACTTCAAGACATATTCAAGAAATATTTTGATTGCTCCTTTACATGATTCTACTATTTTTAGGAAATTTAAATTCATTGATGATTTATGGCATATTGTAAGATATATATGAGAAATGAAATTCCTTTCATTAAAAAAACACAAGTATGTATCTAACACACCAACTACATCCTCTAGTAAGTTTCATATTAGATAAAGTTATAAGGTAAAATATATTGAGGTTAAGAAGTACATAACTACCTTAGTTAATATAGTTACATATAAACCTAATAGGTTCATCTTATCTAATGAACCTAAGAGGTAATTTAAAAGATTAACTATGTTTATAACATATTTACTAATAAATATTTTAGATTTCCATGTCATATCTCTCCCTCTTATTATGGTGATCAAACTTTACTAAAATAATATGATAATAATGCCTATTTTGACTACCACCAATGTTCATGTCATTATAAAAATATGTTATAAACTAAACAATAAGATACAAGACTTTATTGATAGTAATGAACTTACCTTTGAGGATTCTCTTATAAATTTAGGATCAAAACCAAAATATCATCAAAACTAAAATATATTTAACAAAACATTATTTTATCATTATAAGAAAACTCCAAAAGCTCAAATGGCATATCACGCACATATTCCTTCATCGCATTATGGGCATACATTACTGGAAACCATTGGAATATTTCAACATAGGATACCTCCTATTGTCCCAAAACCTTCTATTTCATTTTCTAATAATGATATTGTGTATTATGCTTCATTTTCCATTACTTATTTATCAAGGCACACATTTACCATTAGCCTTTAAATAGTTTTACGATTAAAAATGGTGGTAGTGAGAATGTATGTACCATGAAATTAATCACATACTTTTGATGTAAACATTATTATTTATTCTCCTTAATTAATATTTTAATCATTTAATGGGAGGCTACAACATTTTTATTGTGAGATTTATTTACCTCTATCAATTGGTTCAACACATATGGCCACCATAATTTTAGTTAAACACATACATGAGTTTTTGATATGTTATTAGTAAGTCCTTGTATACATAATAATTATATATTATCTTACATTATGCATGTTTGTATTAATTACATTCATTCCAACAGGGTAATTAAAATTTATGGTATTCTATATGAACTTCTTTTATGACAAGAAAAGTTTTTTCCATGAAAGTTTATTGTAAAACATACTAAGTTCAATCATGTATGAAAGGGTAAGTAACAATAAATCCCATTTCATAGGCTCCCCATACTTTATATGTACTTACATTAGATATATAAAATGGACTCTCCATGATCCTCATTCATACATCCATGACCTAGCCATTTACCTACAATAGAACACCACATTTCAAAATGGTTAACAAGACCCATTATAACACCAAAGAAACTAAATATAGCACAAAAATTGGTTTCATTCACCCACACACATTATATTAATAATTAACCACCACAGAGTCCTATGAGACATACACATAAGATTAAAGATTCTACACATTCATATTTGTTGCATACACATGATCCTTATCAACATAAACAATTTATTATACTACATTTAGAGTATAGATTATCCTATGAATGTCCATTAGATGTGATCATTGGATATCACTATCTTTCCATAAATTAAAAATGAAAAAAAAAATCTATAAAATAAAAAAGATCAAATAATTCAAATTAATCATTTCAAATGTTTTTTATATTTTGCATATTTTTTTAATTTATGTTATTATATAACATATAAATTATATACACACATATTTTTCATGGGTAATTGCGTGTGATAAAAGGAAACATTAGACCCAAGATACTCAATCATGCAGATGTTTCACCTTTCCTCTTTTAGTGTGACACTCTACATTATGGGCATCTTGCTTCTATATGAGAATGATTGACACATGTTATTTTATTTTATGATCCTTTTCAATTATTTTAAAAATATTGTATTTATTAAATGTGCCTATACTCATGTTTTTCTCTTATATATTGTATTTGTTATGTTATTTTACATAACATTTTGTTATCACATGTATGCAAGGACCAGTATCAAATGATTATGCTAGTTTCTTATATCTCATTACTTAATCTATTTTCATTAGCTTACTTTAATGTACTTATTGTTTGAATATTTTTTTTTCTTGTAGAACATTTTAAAATTTTATTTTCTTGTTGGAAATAGTGACCACAATTTTACTTGTTTATGTGGTGTGTGGAATTTGCACATGTATTCCACTTGAGTGCCATACATTTTAACGTCCCTTATTTGTGGTCTCCTTGGACCCCTCTTTACATAACATTTGATTAATCTTGTGTGTGTTCTTGATTATCTCTTGAGCTTGTTATATTATAAATTATTCCATGATTATTATCATTCATCTTAAGGCTTGTTATGTATGAATACTATAAGATTTATTGATATAGGTACTTTGAGCTGACACTAAAATATGGTTTTTCACTACATGATTCATACAAATACAACATAGTTGTATTATCCTTTTAAGATAAGGTGATTATCACTTTTAAAATACACATACATAAAATGGGGGGCATATTGGTGGGGAAATGTTATATAATACATTACTCCACATACATAAAATAGATAAAATGAGAAAAAAATGTTTCACTTTACACAGTTTATATGATTTAGATATACATTTGGGATAAAATTCTATGTAGTGGGATCAAATTTGGAACATATATTTTTATATTTGAAATACATATTATACACATGGTATAAATCATAGGTTAAATTTTCACTAATGCTTCAACATGATATATGTTTTATATGTGCTTTCACCAAATAGATACACTTTCAAAATTATACAAACATTTATGCATTGACCTTATCAAGATGCACCATTTGGGATATTATCTGCTACATCAATTGGATATAGTTTATTAGTGTGATCAATATTATATGCCATCAATGGAATTGAAATTATTATTATATTATTACAAGTTGATATGGTTACACCATTTGACTTGGGAGATATTGATTAAATTTTCTAGAGTGGCTAGGTTGGTTATACTTGATTTGTACAATTGAGATTATGTTCTTGCAATAGACTTGGCATAATTCATCTTTATAAAAAAATTATAGAATTATCATCTTCTAATTCCCATATTAATTTTTCCAAGGTTAATTTGTGAACCTCTCTCCAATGCGTCAGCTAGGAAGCATCTTTACCAAGATAAACTAACAAGGGGAAACATGTTTACATTAACATACATGTGTACATGTTCATTACTCTTTTTATTTTAAGTATTTTAAAATTATTCAATTTTTATATTTTATACACTAATTACACATTTAACATGATCTTGGTTCTAGTTCATTCACATACATCAAATTCAGCTGGGATTAAGAAAATACAAGGTGTGTTATACACACCACAATATGTTATCTTTCCTTTAACCTAGTAATTTTATCCTTATGCATTACTATATTAAAGGGTATGCAAATGTGTATATTTAAATATGTATTTATATGTTAAACTAAGAGAATAAGATAATATAGGAACAAAAATCTTTAACAACAAAAGCCAAGAAAATAAAGAAACAAGACCATATAGGAAAACAAAATACCACATAACACCAACAACAATTAAATAAATATAAAAGTTAAAGAAAAACTTAATAAAATGAGATTAATATATAAATAATCAATGTGAATGTGAATTATCGATATGCTCTTGAAAATAAAAGAGAAGCACAAAAACATATAGGGAAACACAAGATCAAGGTGAGAAAAGAAGTAATAAAAGGAGAAAAGAAGAATAAATGAATGAAGAGGCATGAAAGCACCAAAAAACACCAATAAAAAATCAAATAAACACACACAAACAAAAACCAAGTTAGTGTGGTTTAAATATAATTATTCATGCACATATGGTAGAGGTATTACTTTCCACCACAATCTAACAAAGAACAAGGACACAAGAGTTTTCCCTAATTAAAGAGGAACAACAACAAAAGAAATGGGGGAAGATAAGAAAAAGGAATGGGTTGGCCGAGCTGACTCTAAATGTATAAAGACAAGTGGATACTTCTTACATAGTTCTATAGATGTATTTTCCCATATGAAATTTAGGTCAAATGTAGTTATCCTAGGAAGTGGGATAAAAGACACGATGATACTCAGAAACACATGATTAATGTTGTAAAAGAAAAGGGAAGACTCAAAAAATGAGATTGTTATTGCAAAATGACAAGTTGGTTAGATGAGATAACAACCCAATAGGACTAAATTTGCTTGCAAAATGGCAAGAGTATGTCATAGTGGGATGAGGGAGAATGATCTTATAAAATGAAAAGTGCATGGGACAAGATAACTTGCACAATGGAGAGTCAATAAGATAAAATGCTTGCTAAATGTCAAGAACGTGAGATGAAGAATGTAAAAAATCATAAGACAAATGTCTTTATTCTTTTGGGAATCATTTTCTAATGTTTTTGGTGTTTTTAGTATAAAATATGTACAAAGGGGGACTAACTAGTCAAGGAGATGCTCATCTGAGAGTAGAAGTTCCAATAAATAGCTAAGCCAACTACAATGGGAAGCATGGATATAAACAATAACCCAGGGAACTAACTAAGATTTTAAATAATAGATAAATCTAAATGCAATAACACATGCTCAAAAATTAGTGAGAGCAAGGGTCCTGAAAATACAATAATTTTCACCAAAGAGATGAAAATATAATATAGAATAGTGTGCAACATGAAATCAATTTGAAGAACCAAGTGACATGCAAAGATCCTATGATGAGAAGATGTCTTTATTCACTTCTCTATATAATAAGATACAAAATATGGTCCTATCTGAACTGATTTGTAGAACTAGCATCAATGGTGTTCCTAATGTTGATGAGACATAATTAGGATCATAATTGGTCAAGGGAAAAGTTATTTGGGTTAAAACAACCCCAAAACATTATAAATAATAGGGTTCACAAAGATAACAATCTAAAGAATATGTTTCTTAAAGATAATGACATAGGTTATGATAAAATTCATTTATAGTACAAGTGGTCCAAAAGGTTTCACTATCTAGAGTCATGAAAGGAAAGGGCTCATGTGAGAATGGTCCATGGTTGTATAAAATAGTGGGATGAAATTAATTTGGCATAAGTTTTCCCTAAGTAAAGGATCTTATAGATAATGGTTTGAATCTATTCATTCATATAAATTTTTAAGGTGTACAATGTTCATGGGCTCTAGAAGTTCCTCACCCTTTGGTTTAGTGAGTTGATATGCCCATGATCCATGTTTATCATGACAACAAATGGTCCCAACCAATTAGGTTAAAACTTACCTTTTTTCTTACATTTAACATTTATGTTCAATTATTTCCCTTTTTGAACAAAATCACTAATCTCAAATTCCTAAGGGAGAATGTGCTTGTTTTATTTTTTCCACAATCTATTCTAATATGCCTACAAGTTTTCTAGGGTAGCTAAGCACTTGCCATCAATAAGTTCTAGTTTTTTCAGCCTTGAGACTCTCTAGTCCTCTTCATATTCAATATTCTCTAGCAATAATAATAATTATGGTATCTCAATCTCAATAGCTTCTATGCATTAGACAAGGGAGTATGAAGTGTCTCCTATTGGGGTTTGATGACTAGTTTTGTAAGCCCATAGGGCTAGAAAGATTTGCAAGTGCCAATTATGGCCAACATCATTGATAATATTTTTAAAAATGGCTACAATTTTTTGGTTTGATTCCTTGGATTGTCTATTTAATTATGGGTTATATAGAGTTGATTTTTTGTGTTTGATCTTGAATTTTACACAAAGAGCTTTCACATATTAGTTTACAAAAGATCCACCATTATCAGATATAAAGTGAGCTAGGATGCCATATCAATAGATGATATATTAATGGATAAATTTGGATATCTACTTCCTAGTGACATAAATGAGAGGAATGGCCTAAATCCACTTAGTAAATTAATTGATAGTAGTCAAAATGTGCTTATGGACATCTAAATATGTTGGGTTTATTTTCTCGATGAGATCGAGGCCCCATGTAGAGAATGACCATGGTGTTTTGATTGGTTGTAATGATATATAAGGTGCATTTATCAAATTTCCATGTTGCTAATAAGGAACACACCTCCTCACATAATTATAAGCATCAATTTCCATTTTTAGCCAATAATAGCCTATTCTGAGGAGTTTCTTTGTTAAGACTACACTGTTGGTATGGCCCCCACACATTCCTTCATGAACCTCTATTAACACTTACTTGGATTCTCCCAAAGATAAACAACAAAGAATCATTACATCATAGACTTTATAATAAAGTGTGCTTCCAAGGAGGGTATAACATGATAAATGGTGATGGAATAGTTTCTGCTAATTATTGGATAGGTTGGATGGGAAAATGTGATCATGAAAGTAGTTATAAAAATCTTGAAGCCAAGGTAATTCAGGTGGGGGATTGGATCCAAAAATGGCTCATACCCTTTCTAAGTCTATTATAATATGTGTTGATTGAAGAAGATTTTCAATCAAAAATTTATAATATTTAACATCACTATCAATCTGTATCATGGAACTAATCATTACTATTACACCAACTAATCTATTGTTTATCCTTAGAATTTTTTCAAAATATAGAGATTTAAGATGACCTTTGAGATTATCAAAAAATTTCTTGTAAGGAACCAAATTGTCATCTCTGATTTGATATTGATCAGTGGTCTAATTGATGATTAATTGGGAATCACCATAGACTTAAATTTTGAATATCTCACTATATGGCAAAGTGAAGCACTTCAATCAATGCCTCATACTTGGCCATAATGTTTGTACACTGAAATTGTATATGAAATGATTTGGGAATTAGATCTCCCTAAGGTGTAATTAATAATATATCAGTTCCATATCCATGGGATGTAAAGGAACCATCAAAATATGGCTTTTATTATTTAGGTTCTGGTGATTCTTGTTTTATTGCCATAATAGAATCATCTAGAAAATCAAATTTTAGAGGTTGAGTATCTGTGATAAGGGCATCTACAAGTTGATAAACAATAACCAACCCCTTGATTATTTTTTTATTCTGATACTCAATGTCAAATTCACTTAGGATCATAACCCACTTATCCATGCATCCTTGAAGAGTTGATTTGGACAATAGGAATTTGAGAGGGTCCACCATGGTGATGATAATAGTTTTGTTGTTTAGCACAAAATTTCACAATTTCTGGGTAGTAAACACCATAGCTAAACAAACCTTCTCAATAGGCATATAATTATGTTCATAAGCCACTAGAGTGCATCTTAAATAATATAATGTACATTCTTTACCTTAATTATCATTTTGGGCTAAATATGCCCCTAGTGTATGCTCTGTCACTAATATGTAAAGAAGTAGTGGTCATCTAGGTGTTGGCAGTCTTAAGATTGGTGGATTGGCCAAGTATGTCTTGATTTTTGAAAATGTTATTTTACAATCTTCATCCCATTGAAACACAATACTTTTCTTCAAGAAATGGGTAAATGGGTGGCACTTATCTATCAATTGATAAATAAACTTGCATATGGATTAGATATTTCCTTACAGGCTTCACAACTATTTAATATTGTTTGGTGGAGGCATTTCCATAATGGCCTTGACCTTGGTAGGGTCAACTTCAATCCCTCTTTTTGATATAATGAAACCTAGTAGTTTCCCTGAAGTGACTCCAAAGACACATTTCTTAGGATTTAAGAGGACTTTATATTCATGAATCCTCTCAATGATTCTTCATTAAACATTAAGATGTCCATCTCTTGTTCTTGATTTTTCCAGTATATCATCAATAGTCCTCAACAATATCATGCATTATGTCATGGAATATGAAAATCATGGCACAATGATATGTGGATATAGCATTCTTCAAGCCAAATGACATGACTTGGTAATAGAATGTTCCCCATGGAGTGGTGAATGCAACATCATGTTGATATTTTTGGGTTATCTTGATTTGGTTGTATCCAAAAAATCCATCCATTAATGACAACATCTCATACTTAGTAGTTGATTCAATACTCTTGTTAATGTTGGGTAGAGGAAAATCATCTTTGGGGCATGCTTTGTTGATATCTCTAAAATTAGTACAAAGACAAATAATTTGAGTAATTTTATTCACTAGGACTATGCTTTAGATCTATTTAGAGTATTCCAATGGCCTAATAAAACCTACTAACAAATTTTCTAGTTCTACTTTAACCAATAGAGTGATAGGTGGATGCATCTTTTTCAATTTTTACTCGATTAGTTTAGCATCAAGATGGATAACAAGGTGATACACAACCAAATCTAGTCCAAGCATGACATGTCAGAGTATGCCCATACAAAGATGTCAATATAATCCCTTAGGAGGGATATGATTTGTTCATATTTTGATTTAGTAAGGGAAGCTCCAAGATAAATAGTTTTGGGATCCTCATAAGTTCCTAGGTTCACTTCTATCATGTTTTCCACAAGGAGTGTGGATCTATCTTCTAGAATTATAGGTAAGGTATGATCGTAATCATCTTCTTTTATTACATATTTTTACTATTTTTCCCAAAGTTTTGGATAGTGTGATGAATTAGAATCTACCATTTTAGGTGAAGGCTAAGTAGTAAAAACCTCTAGAAACTCAAGATCTAGATGTGCAAACATTTGATGTTGTTACAAAGAGATGCTTGTACTATCTATAGAACTTGGGCTAGATGGACCTTTTACATCTTGAGGGGATGAAAAATATTTCCTAATTGAGAGCACCTGGAATAGGTTTTCACTCAAAGGCTTGTCTTTTTATTTACTTTTTCCCTGATCAACGTGTGCCTCAAAGAGGTTTTCACTCAAATATCTTGATGTTTGATCTTTATTATGACCAAGATTTTTTTTTCTCTCCAAAGTAGGCAAAAGGATCTAATGAAAAATCAAAACCTTGTTTGTGATTGCTAATGGGCAATCCATCTCTTACGCCCATGTATTTTGTAAGTGACTCTTCATTATAAAACTCATTAAGGCATATGACCAAATTTTTTTGGTCCAAATCAATGATTTTGGGATAGAAAAGGCATAGGGAGCAATGAGGGTTTGCTTTAGGACAAGAAGCTCCAATGGTAAAAATTTGATGTTTTACTTCAAGATGGGAAACACCAATGGTTAAGGTTAAAATGACATTTGAACCAAATAGGTCTATGTCAATAAGTTCATCAAAAAGGCTATAATGGGATGTTGTGTCACTACTCATCACTAGTCAATTTGGAATAATCACTATCAAAAGTTATGACATCATCCCTAGGTGGTATAAATATGAGAACATGATTTAAGTTAGGTACTCCATTTGATAAGGTTTTCAAGATTCTTTATGCTCATGGGCCAAATATTTTTCCTATATAATCAAGATGATCCATGATCTAATTAGGGATTGGATACTTTAGATTCTGAAAGCAATTAGTAAGGCCTTCAGAATATAACCAGTCTCCTATGGTAAAAGCCTCTCAATCTTTCTTTGGTGCAATAGTAGGTACAAAAACCTTAGGTGGTTTTTGTTGTTTCTTCTTCAATTTATAAATAATTATGGGTTTGTTAGGATTCTTTGAAGTTTAGGCTTACTAAATGTTTTTGGAGTTTTAGTTAAATTTACAACATGGAAGGCATCTTTAAGCTTGTATGTGGAAATGCCCATGTCTTTAATAATAACCTGCTTTATAAGAGATGTAGGAAATAGATTAACCAAAGTGGAAGCAAGATCACTAGGGTTGATATAGTTAGATGAAGGTGGATGTGAAATTATAGCCTTGTTCTTCTTTTTAATGAATTTAGAGGATAGACAATAATTATAATTGTAGAATTGGGCCTTAAGATGTTTGTAATATTTATAAGGCTATTGATCGATGAGAATAGTAACCTTGATCCCATCATGGGGAAACTTAAGGAACTAATGCAAGGTAGAGGGAATGGCATGTACTTCATGGATCTAAGGATGACCAATACTTATGTTATAATGAAATTTAATTTCCATAATATGAAGTAATGTATGATGTGAAATGGACCCAATAATGATTGGCAACCAAATAGTACCATCAGACTCCCTTTTGGCATTATTGTAAGCCTTGATAGTGATTTTATTTGGTTGAATGTATTTTGAAGTGTATCCCAATATTTGTACTAGCTTAAGAGATATGATGTTCAGACCTGAACCATTATCTATAATAACCTTCTTGATCTTATGGTTTTCAATGATTACTTCAATGTATAGTGGGTTATTATATCTCAGTCCAAGTGTAGATATGCCTTTTTGATCAAATGCTACTTGATGAAATGAAGACAAATGTCCCACCAAGTTGTAGAATTGATCAAGATTTATATCATTGGGAGTAATGGATTTTTACAAAAGATTATTTAGGATAGTTCTATAGACTTTAGATGTCTATAAGAGATCCAAAATAGAAATACGTGTAGGGATTTTCTCAATTAGTTTGATAAACTATAAGTCTTTTCAACATTGGGGCAGGACAACTCGGATTTGGTTAGTATAATAGTTAGTATTAGATCCATTGGCATGATGTTCAAATTGGGTTCTATGTAAGAAGTAGGAAAATGGCCCTAAAAATTAACTCATGAGAATCTAGATATGACTGTATAAATTAGAGGTGGTGGGGAGCCAATATAATCAAAAGACAAAGGCAAAGGGCCTTGGAGGGTGACTTGTAGGTGTCTAGTTGCATTGCTTCAATTTCTAGTCATCAAGGAGCCATTATAATTATAAGGAGGGTGCTATCCAAAAATAGTAACCCATGCAAATAGAGTCACAATAGAATTGTACAAAATTGATGTGGTAGTACTAGAGAGAGGGTGTTGAACCTATAATGATGGGTCCTATACTATGAGCATCATAAGATGGTTCACGTGGTTTAAAATTAATAGTGGTAATATGGTTTATATAAATGCATCCCATGATATTGTTATAGTTATAAGGCATGTTATTGTAACCCACAATATTAGTGTGGGTATTATGATATTGATTATGTTTAAGTTGATTATGATTTTGACCCTAATTCTAGTTTTAATTCTACCTTTGTCCTTGGTTTTGATTTTTCCTTGGTGGCAGTTGATTATGTCAAGGAAAAGGGCCCTTTTAGATTCCCATATCCTAATTAGGGGCTAGCTTAATCTCAAATTCACCACTCTCAATGAGAGCTTCAATAATATGTCAAAATTGGATGCAATGATAAACATCATGACCAACAAAATGATGAAAGTTGTACCATTCATTCTCTTTGTACCAATCTAGTTTTAATTGATCTTGAGGAAATGGCCTTGGTACTGGCCATACAATTGGGTTGGCTATTCTAAGCTTTTAGAATAATATTTTGATTGGTTCTCCCAATTTTCTAAAGACCTTGAAACTACCATAATTTTATCTCCATGGAGGTTATCTCTACAAATTAGGTGATGGGTTAGGGGGAGCTAATTATATATTTAGGGCTGGTAGACCCTGTACCATTTATACATGCCTTGTTTTAGTCACCCCATTTCCAACCATGTTATTGTTCTTGTTAAAGCCTTTAGGCTTATCTTGTGGAACTACCTAACTAGAATATTGATTTGACATTTGACCATACACAAAAATCTTGACAAGGCCCTTAGAAATAAGATCCTTTTCAATCTATACACCTTTGTCTATGATCTCATCAAATGAATTATCATAAGATAATAATAGATTGTGCATGACCTCAAGATGTAAGTTTTGTACAAATATTTACACCAATTATTTGTCTAGCAAGTTATGTTGAAAGTGACCTACTAATTCTCTCCATCTCTATAAATATGCAGTGAATCTTTCTCTATCTCATTATTTGGATTTACAAAAATCAACAACAACTAATTCATGTTCTATATTATACAAGAAATGGTTGATGAATTTTTTAGATAAGTTATTCCAATATGTAATTGATCCCTTGGGTAGCTTAAGATCCAATCTAATGTTTGTCCTACTAAAATTCATGGAAACAATCAAAGTAAGAACATGCTACTATAAGTAAACTCTTGGCATAATATGAAAAATGCTTAGATATGTTCAAGTGTGTCATACTTTCCTTTATATTTATAAAATTTGGGTGCCTCAAAATGATGCGAAAAGGTGACTTGGAGAATGCTTAAATCAAATTAATATGGACATATGTCATCAAATTTGTACTTTTTAATCCTATTTCTAGTCTCCAAACATGACATAATCTCCTTCATGGAGTTCCACTCTTGTATTTTTGGGTGGAAGATAGTTTTTTGGGGTGGAATTCACCCCTATTGTTGATATTTTGGTGGAATGTACCCATTTTGTTGTTGTTGTGGGGGTGGAATGTGCCCCTATTATTCCATGGATTTTTAAGGATGTACACCCTACATTCCACAACTTGGTTTTGATTTACCACTAGAGTCAAGTAAATAGGCCATTTATTCCTTAGAATCTATCACTTTAAAATATATGTGCTCTATTGATTTTGGGGGTCCTTGGTATATTTACCAACTTTTACATTGGTTGAGAAGAACTAGCTAAATTATCTTACAAAATCTCCTTGATTTGAATTGAATGTTTGGGTTTCTATGTTTGGAAAGTAACAAGTGGTTCTTGGTGATTAAAGAACGTATGTTCTATGTCTAGTGAAACATTTTTCACAACCTCTTGTGTCTTCTCCTATTCTTTTGAGACACCTTGATCAATTTTTGAGTTCTTAATTAATGTTTTTTGCATAGGTTTAATCATATTTCTTTGTTATTTAAATCCATTATTGTGGATTGAAGTAGTAACTAGAGATTTGATTAGGTATAAGATAAGTTGATAGGCATACCATTGACTTATTTTCTTAATCTTGTTGACAAGATATTGATCAATTGGTTTTGAATCTATAAGTATTTCCTTACCCTTGTTAGAGGAAGAAGGTATGTTTTATTGTGTAAAATCTTGATGTTGTTTTTATTGTTATCCTTCTCTAACTAAGGTGTGCAATTGCTCCATAGGAAAATCTGAGGGTAGTCTAGCACTAGATTCTATCAACCTAAGGAGTGATTCATCTTGTTTCTCTTGATATTTAGTATAATCCCCTTCAAATCCTACAATTGTAAACATTTCCTCAAAGATAACATAATTGCCTTTTTCATCATAAAAGTGCTCATCTTCATATCTAGGGCCGTAAGGGACCCCACTACATATGAACCTTTGATATATGTCTAGAAAAGGGTGCTCTATACATTGGATTGGATTTGGATCAATGTTTTGCAAATGTTTTTAAACAAGGTATGAGACTTGATCTTTCTTCCAAATAAGTGACTAAAGTACCAAATAGACTATAAAAATAGGGTGGCTTAGAACCACACACAATTAGCAAAATGTGTTCACAAATTTACTTAACCTTTGGTAAAGTTGAAATCATATAAATTAGAAGAGGGTATGATAACTCAAAAATCCTAGAGTGTCACTAGTATACTAAAATGTATAATTTTAAGATACATCAATACTGTAAAATCTAGTTTAACTTTGATGAGTTGATACTAGAAAACTAGAAGAAATCCCTTCGGATTAAGAAGGAGACAATGTGAACTAAGAAACTCATGATGTGGAAACATGCAAGAATTCCTAAGTATAATGCTAGAACTAAATGGGTAGCACAATGTCACCACATTGTAATAACAATGGTTGTATAGAATATGTTTTAGGACTCAAAGCCTAAGTGATACACAAGATGGCTTGAGTCCACCAATGATGACAATGTGATAATGAGTCTATAAATGACCTTCAACCCAAATTGGAAATTGAACCCAAGTTCCCTCAAGTTAAGTGAAAATGGCAAACCCAATTTAACACATCAACATTATGAACTTAGAAAAGCATAATTTTGAATTTAAATTATCAATGAAGGACTTTAATAAAATTTAGCCAATGTTCTAGACTCAAATGGGTAACATAATTGCACCAAAATGGATGATATGACTCAATGTTTTATATGATAATTTTGAATAAGGAAAAGATGATTTTCACTTGGACAACATAAGACCTCCTTGTTTAAGAAATTTGTGGATAATGTGTTTAATTTTGATGTTTAGTTAAATATCAAGTTTTGACTCAAATCAACACTAAGTAATATAAGACCAATTTAGACAAATACAACTAAGTAATAATCTTAATCCCTAAACTGACAAGGTGTGGCAAAGTGGGGTTAGCTAAAACTAACAAGTTTTACATGTTTCTAGATGGATCCTATGTGTACCAACTTTCATGTTGCACAAAAAAGATAAGTAGCACATAAATTGGGTCTACATCATATGGAGTTTTGTAAAAATGTCTTTCCCATTTTACAACCAGTACATATGTCACTTGTTCAGTGTATTTTGATTTGTAACATGATCATATGTCCTGGGCTTAGCCTCTACTAATAGAGATGGTTTAATAATTCAAACCATCATCCTAGTGAGGGGATCCTAATTTATATACCCATGTGGAGAGGGTTTGAATATGATGCTAGGAGATGAAGCCCCAAGTCAAATCTTCCCTATAGAACTTATGGAAAGTAATGAAGTCCCCCTCATAAGCTGCGATACAATAAAATAAAAACTAAGTAAAAGAGATTTAAGGTTATTTATAGATCACCTAAGACATGTGAGTTTTAGGGAAAACCTTCACAACATATATTTTATGCCTTTAGACTAAGTTAATTTGCAACGAGGATGGCACTTTTGATCCCACAATTTCCCTATAGTGGACAAGGGGAGAGAATACATGAACAATTTCCTTTTTGCTCAAATAAATTTAAACTAAGCAAATAGTGATTAACATTCATAAAAAAAAATTGGAAGTGTGTTCAATTTTAGAGCAATAAAATGAAATATTTGGTGGTATTATTTGGCCCCTTGGCCTTAACTTGAATTTTTTTAAAATAACAACAACAAAACTTATTCAAGTAAATACTCTAAAATTTATTTAAGTACCAAATGAAATATTCCTAAATATTTTTAAGCATCTCAAAAGAGTTTTAAAATGATCTAATTAAGCATGATTTGGAACTTTTCAAGCAGGCCCTATAAGGAAATGGTTAGAATGTTGTTTAGCTTTGAATAACTTTTTAAAATGAAACATGTAACTTTAAAAATTAAGCCCTTAGGTTCACACAGTGCAATCCCACAATTCCATAGTCCAATACCACAACTCTACAAAACCATGATTAGTTACCAAAATATCATGACTCATTAGTTAATCAACATAAACTAATAATATCTCAAATCTAACAAACAATAGCATAATTAACAAAGAAAATCTACAACTTAGAGAGTTATGGTATTATCGCTTAACCCAAATGACCTAGGCTAACCACTAGTGGTTTAACTACAATATCATGATTCAAACTAAAAATATCACAACTTAAAAAATAATGATATTGAAATATCATGACTATTGAGTCATGGTATTATAATAACACAACTTAACCTGTAGACAGAGAACACATCAGTCCAAAAACATAGTTAAAATGCAATATCATGATTGAATGACAAAATCATGACTATGTTAGTTGTGGGATTGTGGTCCATAGGGAAACATCATAACTCTAAAGTGATAAAATTTTTACTTCCAAAAAACATGTTTTTAATAAAAATTTTCACTCCTTTTTCTCCCACACTCCAAGATTTAACATGAAAATGGTTAGTTGGTTACTTGTAGGATCTATTTGATTAAATTCATGGGGTACAGTCCCACCAGGCATTGATAAATGTAGATTGGATTACAAAATTTGATTATTCAAGCATTAGTTAATAAAAAAAGAGAAATTCATAAAGAACTAAACAAATCAAGCCAATCTATTCATGCAGAGGTTGCTAATGATAACGAGATACAAATGAAAGAAAGCAATCAACCATTACCTTCTAAAATGACTTCATTACTCAAAGATAGTTCCAAGCACGTTCTCCCCTTGATTTAGAGCTCTAGTCTTTGTCAAGAATGGCTTCTTTACTCCTCCATTGCCTCAAAAAACTCTATGTAAAGCCTAGGGTCATGATATAAACTTTCCAATATGCCTATCAGTAAATCTAATCCAAATGCAAATAACACAATAATAAAAACACAAATAACTTGTGGAGAAATTTTAACATTATAATTTTACACAATATAAGCTTAAGAAATGGTGTGAGAGGCCTCCTATTTATAGATTTTTGTAATTGATCATCATGAACTATGATCGTCCATCTTGAGATCAAGATGTGTGACCAAGAACCATTCATTTTTGGAGGATAAAATCAATAAATGCCTTCACAAATATTTGGGATAGAGAGGTATTAAAGAGACATGGGAGGGCTTAATCAAATACTTGTTACATTTGTGTCCTAGGGATGCCTTATAAAAAATGACCTCATTTGATGATGCAAAAACTCAAAATCAATTTCCAAAAAATAAATATTCAACAAGTTCCATGGAATTATTAATTAGGCTCTTGATTCTAATTAACTAGTCTTAAATATGTTTTATAAATTTTTGTACAACTCTTTGGCAATTGGTACTCAAATAATCAAATTAGTCAATATTTTATTTTACTAGGTCACAATTTGACTCAAGAAGAATTATAAGGTGATGTTAGATGTGTTGGAACCATATTCCCATTTAGGATGTTGCCAACACAAAATAACAAAGGTACATGACATGTACTAGTGACTTATGAGAAAAGATTAATCTAGAGCACAAAAAGGTGAAATCATCATTTTGAATTGAAATGAATTGATCAAATTTAAGTATCACACAAAATACATTACCCCATTTAGCTATACTTTGGCTTAATTTATCACTTCTAATGACAAGTTCAAACCATTTAGCATGTTTTAGTGATTTTGACCTAAAATGGGCATTTGAGTGCAAATTGAGTAAGATTGACAATTTCAACATAAATGGTGTTAGGAATTGGATGTCTACAATCTGTAACAAATTTTGATTCTTTATTATGTTAGGTGTCTTCCCTAAGTCTAATATGTGAAATTGAGTTTGTGTGCTCAAATGTATCTATGAAAATCAATATAGGAGCCTGATATCTATGACAAAACCCTATGAATTCCCCCTCTTTGAGGGTAGTTTTTCAATCTATGTACTAACTACCCTCTAAATAATTAGCTCTAAAAAATGTGTTAGATGGATTATATGCATGATATTCCAATATAATATATAAACAAAACATCAAAATGTAAATGTATTTGAGCAGAAGTAGGTAATGTAAGATGTATGTTGTAATCTAGCATTACACATGGGTGTCAAGATAGATTTAATCAATGTGTATAGTACAAAATCTAAGTAACTACCTAGAGGTATAGGCCATGATGTCCATCACAACACCAAATTAGTAAGGGTAGATACAAGAGGTCCCTTATGGCATCAAAAATTGGTTTGTGTGTGTGTATGTGTAACTTACAAAATACAACTGTCATGGTGTAGAAGCATACAAGGAAGCATAGATAAAAGCACACGAGGAACACAAAACATAGGCCAAGGAGCCATAATACAAAGTACATGTGGATAGGTCACTAAATATAAGAATGAAGACATAAATGGACATGTTCATATGTCCACATACACAAGCAACAAACAATTTAGTGTAGAGTTACATAAAAGGACATGTTCAAATGTCTGCATATAGAAGAAGGAAAGAACATACACAAGGGACATGGGAACATGTCCAAGTCATACAAATAGATAAATGGTGTAGATCCAAAGAGCAATGGCATATTAAAAATCCCTTGAAGATAAAAGAAGCATAGGAACACAATCAAGTCTAATCTAGGAACTAGAAATGAAAGTATGCATAGCTTTGTAGTACAAATCTATTATGGATAATAGGATGCATATATACTAATTTTAACTAGTGATAGCTAGAAAAAATATGAGAAATGAGGAGTAATGATCAATATCAAGATAAATCAATGCATAAACTAGAATGTATAGTATGTAAAGATAAAAATTGTTTATATCAACTATGTATGAGATGCTCCGAAGTGGAAGGATGTATCAATGTATAAAACCAGATCAGTGTAAATTCCCCCAATGGGTAGATGATAGTTGGTTTGGATTAGTGTAAGGGATCAGAGTCCTATCTAGAATCTACCAGCACCCGATAAGAATAAGTGAAGCATATGTGTATGATAAAATTGACTATACTAGGATATCTATAAGTATGCAATATATGGAAAGTATTAGAAATTTAAACATAGGAATGCATACAATCTATAAAATTTACATTTTTGAAATATTTGAATATTTTTTTGTATTTTGACATGTTATATTTCTTCATTTTTTTGAGTATAATCTATGTATAAGCAAATGAAAATAAATTATGTACAAGGCATGAGAGTTTTAAGGAAGTATGTACAAGTGTTGGAACCATAGTAACTAATGAGTCTCATGGGAGACTCACTATCACTATGGCCTATGTTGAATATAGGAATGATAATATCTTATGCAATGTGATTAATATGTTGTTGTAGTAGGAATCTAAGTATTGCTCATCATCAAAATCATAATAACCTAGAGTTCTAGATGGAATTTCCATAGTATATTGAGTTGAAATTTTTAATTTGTGCTTTGGAAGATTTATTGGGATTTTTCCATTTGAAAATGTGCTTATTGTAGACATACATTTTTTTAGAGGATCTTTTTCTTGAAAGCCTTGTTTGAGAATTCTTGTTTGTTGAGAATGATTTTTAATTTAAAACTAAATATATTGATTTTTTTGTAACATTTCTTGTGTATCTAGATGTTTTTCCTTGATAAATTATATTTTTCACTAATGTGCCTTATGAAGTTCAATGAATCCTAAACCCTATTGACCAATGTTATCAATTGATATAATAGGAGACGTGATGCCTTGGGCCTATTTGCATAGTCCTTGACTATGATAATCAAATTGTTGTAGATATTTATGACTAAAATTATACCATATTGAATGTTAAGCCTCATTTTGGAGAGGTAGATTTGTTTGATTTATCTATGCTTTTTGTATTGTTTCTTCATATGATTGTGATTTTGGAACCTTTTATTGTTCTATATTATTCTTTGGTAACCATTTTTATATTGTTTCTAAGTTTGATCCTTTTTGAATTAGTATATGTGACATTGTATGTTTGGATTTTTTATCACTAGGTGAGTCATTTTTATCCATTATCTAGTGTATTTTCCTTTTTAATTCTAAACATGAATATGTGTGATGACCATGCATTCTATGATATACACACAAATATTTAGATCTCTTTATTGGGTGTAGAGGAGATAGGTTGATCAACTTATCTTTAATCATTTCACTTAGTCTCAGGTTAGAACTCTTATTTAACCCTTGAATGTTTCTTGAATCATTAATTATAGATTTACTTTATTGTGATTTCAAGTTCTGATATGTAACATTATTTGTCAAAAATTGACTAGTTGAAGATGTATAAACATGATTTACATTATTTTTCCCTGTAGGCCTTTATCTTGTAAATTATTTTTCCAATGTTTTAATATTTTCATGTACTAGCTGATTTTGATTTGATGAGCCTGTAATTATCTTTCTCATATTGATAAGTTGATCACGTAGAGTTTCACAAGAACAAGCCCTAGTTATTTTTGTTTGAACATGTAGGCACACACCTTATAAGGAAGAGGTGTGAATAGGTCACATAGGATGATTAGTGATAGTGTTATAGGATATTTAATCTCATGGAGGAATGAAAGCATGGACCTAGTTAGAGGGAAAGTAGCTATCAAACTCATGGATATGAGGAGGAGAAGGATATTATTTCATGTGCAAAAGATATGACATTGAATCTTGAAACATAGTTGTTAACTTATGTGATAAATCCTCTAGGTGCATATATGTTTTATTGTTAATATAATTCCATATAGGATTAGGATAATAAGCTTTGAGATATGACATATATTTAAATTAATATAAATCATCATCTATACATGTGTTTATGTCTTTTCTAAGCTCATTCTAAATTAAAGGGAACAAACATGTAAATGAAAGTATTAGACTTTGTAAAAAAAGTGATTGGTTTATTCTCTCATTATGATCATGATTATAAGAATTATAAAATATATGAATTTTAAATCTGAGTTTGGAAATAAAATATAAGTATAAATAGAAAAGGATACAAACCCTAATTGTGTTTAGGGTTAGGGTTTTTGAATCTATGGTTTTTTTGCACCAATTTAAACTATATGTAAAATAAACTGAAAAACTAATGTGAAATTGATTTAATTTATCTAGGTTGTATAAAAATAATAATAAAATTATAAGTATGAAAACTGAAATTTATTTCACAAGATTTGGATGAATGCAAGCTGGGTTTTAAGAAATATTCAAAGTAAGTTGGGTTCCCCAAATGATTTAAAATTTTAGGGATTACTATGTAAAACCTATGTTTATATTAAAGGCTTGAGATTTCTAAAAAATAAAATAAATATTCAATAATTAATTACATATTTTATATATAATTTAACCTTATTTGAAATTTTAACAATAGAAATAAATAGGCTTAAATAAAGACTTATCTAAAAACAAACTATTGTGGATGATCTGAGTTTTGAAAGTCGATATCTACGTAGTTTTGAGTGTTAGTAACAAGATTCTAGTATTTTTATTCTCACTAGATAGTATCATATGGCATGGACAATACCACTATGTTTGTGTAGTGTCCTTTAGGTGGAGGTAGTGTCCCATTTATGGGACTATTCCTATTTTCTAGGATCACCTGTGCCTATAGTTGTAGGTCTTATTCCTGCATGTATGAAACCTAGAGCTCTATGTTGTACTTAGAAAACTTGATTTAATGTGGAAACCCTGATCCTCCTTACAAGTCTAACATGAGAAATAATTATGTATTCATTAGTAGGATAGACTAGACATCTTCAACACCCCATTGTGAAGAGAGTTGCCTAAATACCAATAATCTGAAGAGGGATCAAGACCAATGTAGTTCTTCCACCTGTTAGAGGTATAATCACATAGAGGGGTGGTGAATCAATGAGCCTAGAAAATCCAACTTTAATTTCAATTCTTTGAAGTTATTAAATAATTAACATAAGCATTGATGAAGCACACACATCATTCATAGAAATGAGTAGGAGAGATAGTGAAAGATTAATCACATAACAAATGACATATGTGGGAAACCCTCTTGGGAGAGAAAACCCATTAGAACCTATAATTATATTACTATCCTATAAAAACAAGAACCAATTTATACTATACATAATTGATCAAGGAACTACAATCCCTTATTTATTGAGACTATAATCCCACAAGGTGATATCACACCTATCTAGCTGAGATGAAACAAGACCTAAAAATGCATCCACCTTTAAATTAATGTCTACAACACTTGATGATGGACCTTTGCTTATCACTCTTCACTTTTTCTCACGCTCAATCTACAAGATCACTGTTCTACCAATAGAATTATGACCTATGGGTCATATAAATAGTCCTCAATATGCTATTGTATGAAACTCATCCATAGGTAACCCATCCTTTCATTCTCTTCACAACATTATTCTCTCAAATGCACATTCTACACATAAGTCACTCACAAAGTCTCATAAACATACTCACTCATTCTACCTCTTCCAGGCTTATTAGGTCCAATGACCTATGTGATCACCTTGATCAGATAAGCATGTCTAATTATATTTTCTCTCTATTGGTCCTTATTGACTTATACCTTCTCTTTCAAAGGGTCTATCTTTCACTTGGATCCACATTTGCACAACCCTCAAAGTCTCACACAAAAATCTAGAAACCAACACATTTGGTTTCAACATTTATAGAGCAAACATGATTATCAACAACTTGTTCAGCCATTATTCATGTCTTAACCCTTAAGTAATACATAATATTAATACAAAACTCAATACAATCCACATAGGTCAGCCATAGTATCTATGGGTCACCCTTAAGCAGTTACACCTTTCAATTAGGCACTTTTAGCTCTTATAGTTCTCATGAAGGCCTATTCACCCATTTAACACTTCATTGAGAAAAAAATAAAATATTAACTATTTAAAATGCATAGGTCAACTCTACATGACACCTTATCCATCCTAAAATGCTTATAGTCATCATTTCACTCTTATGTGCAAGCTCAAACAACATTCTATGCATATAATCACCATGAAAAAACACATAGTCACTTTATAGGACTTTGTTTATACTACATATAATTATTAAAACTTTAATAATCCACAAATATCATCCTCATGGAGTATAAAACACTCCCCAATAGCTAATTTATCAATATTTATCAAAATAATATCAAAATAAGCTCGAACAATCTTCTCAAGTCACTTACAATTCATGCAGAAAACATAGACAATTTTTAACCTTCATAAATTTGACTATACACACTTTCAAATCATAAAATATATATTTATATATGAACCTTTAAGTCCTCTACAAATTTATTTTTATATCACTTTTGAATTCATCCTAGATCAAAAGTTATGAACATAATTCAAAGCATTGGTTTTTCCCTTTGTAAAATTCAAATATTCAAATGCCAATGGTCACAGTTAAAACTTGGACACTATGCTCACATTTCATGTCCTAAATGATTTATATTGATCATGAAACATAAATTTTATTTTATATTTAATTCATATTATTCCAATTCTAAAATTTTAAACCTTAAATATTTTGACCTCATCTGGTGCAATCTGGTAACTTTGACTACATACGATCCATCGATCTCTTCAAGAATGTCCTCACTTTAGTCATGCTAGACAAATGTCACTTTGACATATTTAATTTAATGTACATAATTTATATAAATTATTAAAAACATTTTCTCACCATTTATCCTAATATAATCTTGATCTTTATCTCTGCTTGTGATTAAACTTTGAACACTTTGACCTCTTTGACTTGTTGTGCACTGTAGATCTAGATGTATAAATTCCTGTGCACCATCTATTTCTCAAGATCATAGAGGTACTTCTTATTAACCATGAAAATTTTTATAAATTTTTACAATCACCCACAAGCCTTATGATCTCCATTTGGTCCTATTCTTTACCCTTGCTAAAAAATGACTAAGTATGGGGACCATTGCTTATCTGCCTAAAAGGCCAACTTTGCACCTCCATATCTTTTGCTTCACTCAAGTGCATGTTATAAAATTGTACCATATGACCTCCTCACATAATATAATCCAACCATGTGTCAATATTATTCTATAACCATCACACGTCTGATATATAATGACATAAAAATGCCTCCTTAGATTTATCTATCACAATGCCAACAAAGTTAATAATTGATTGGAAGGCCAATTTTGCACATGCATATATTTTAATTAATTTTGGTGTATGATATTAAATTTATAAATACTCAACTAGGAACAAACCTAAACAAACCCATATGATCACATTTTCCTAAAGTTTCCATATGTGTGAGATATGACTACATCAAAATGATTACTCAGCTCTTTCTTGCCTCATACAAATTTGGCTATGGGAAAACACTATCAAAATCCCTGAGAGCCTAAATTTTCACCCACATATATTTAACTTCACATAGGTGAATGAATTTAGACTTAGTTAATAATAACTTAGGAAAAATGTGATCACAACCATATGACCAACTCCCCCTAACTCATCTACACGTGGTAATGGTAACGTTAGCAAACTGCCTACTCAGATTTTATGCTACTTGACCCAAAATGTCTAGATGAGAACAATTATGAATTGGGTACATGAACATAATATAGTTAATCATAATTTACCATTGATATGACCCTTTTCTCATGCTCAAATCACCATACTCATTATTAAACATATCTAACCAAGCCAAAACTAAAGATCAACCAAGCTAACTTCAAGCACATTTTGTCAAGCACATTGCACACTTTTTCATTGTTACTTATGCTATCAAATAAATTCATACAATCACCAGGACACCTCCATTACATCACCATGACATCATTTACAACTCTCCAATAATCTCCTCCTTTGTCATTGATGTCAACACCCATCAATATACAACTCACCTTTCTTCTCTCTCTTCAAACACTCTCACAATAGAAACTTTCTCCCCCTTTGACACAATGACAAAGTGGGCACCAAATAATCCTAATGACCTAAAAATACTCCCAATATGAGTATATTATCTTATAAATATATTAAAAACTCCCCCTTACTTTGAGCATGTATCTTCTTACCTTGACAACTTCCTTTTGCTCCATGCCAACACTCTCTTAAATCAAAGACTAAAACCAGTGAATAAAGAACACACAAATATGACTAGGTTTGATCAAGTGATCATACCCACCTTCTTGAAATATCATATATATGATATATCATCACATTTTAAATATTATTGAATCACCTCACACATGCTTCCCCTCACATCATTCAAATCTCCTCAAGCCATTCAAGCTATCTTGAGTTAGCTCCCCCAATCCCTGTGCATACTACCTTATAGTTATCAATAATGCACTACAATATGATGTAAATCACAAATATAAATATGAGAGTGACTCCCCCTAATATTTTTGAGACATTTTACATCTTGAGAATCTTCATATCTCCACACACCATGAAGAACCACCATACATGTTTACTAGCCTTCTCTCTCAAGTTACTAAAAGGACCACCAACAAAACTTCATGCCACTCACCAAATAGGAAACATTATCTAAAACAACCTAATAACTCTCTTTGTAAAAAAAATACCTTTATATTTTGGAGAATCTAAGAAAAAATCACTCTTATTCAAACTAGGCTTGTCTAGCCTTCTTATAGTCCTACCTAGAACTTGCATATCCCACAATTTTCAATAGACACATATTTAGGACCTAAAAATTCATATATATATATATATATATATATATATATATATATATATATATATCACTCTAATATGCCTTTTCAATCACAACAATTTTCATCACCTATCTCATCATCTAAAACATATATATATATATATATATATATATATATATATATATATATATATATATATATATATATATATATATATATATATATATATATATGTATATCACTCTAATATGCCTTTTCAATCACAATAATTTTCATCACCTATCTCATCATCTAAAACATACTTCCTTCACAAACTAATTTGCCAATTTAGCCTCCATCTTGACAAAAACATGAATAAATTGAAATCCACAAACCTTCAATTCTCTATGAGGCTTGATTTTAAAACCCATTTGGATTATTCAACCTATTAATAAGCCTTAGAACTCAAATCACAAGGCAAACCACTTTTATAGTAGAGCCCAAAACCCTAGAAACTCAAAACAAACAAAGTCAACAAATCTCCTTTTGGTCAACATCCACCTCTAAAACTTATTTACACCTAGAGATAACCATCACACACTTTTGGACCAAAATTCAAGCCATTACACCTTTTTGAACACTGACTTCCTATATCATGGATTTTAACCTACAACAAGATAGATAAATCTAGGATCACACAAAAACCTTCATACCTTCTTTCTCAGATTCAACTACTCAGTCCTCTGATCCTAGGATCTAACCAATTAAAAAGATCCTCCTAACTCCATGATTCACTTGGATCATGACATCTTCAATAAGTATTCAAATATTTTCCAATCATAGTCAACACTTATATAAAGACACCTCATCTTTAAAACACTATAAACTTTCATGGCACACATAACTATTCAACATGCCTTTAATAGCCTTAGCACGATCTAGGATATAACACTAGAATAGAGGCCTTCAACTTATAGGCTCACTTGACATCTAACAAACTGATATGCAGATAGATATTTAAAACTTGCCTTTATACTAGAGCATCCAAAACATGATCAATAAGCTAACTCCTCAAGATAGGACCACTGGGATTATTCACAAGCTTCTTTTCTCCAATAAATAGATATATAAATATAAATGAACAAACATACCTTGTTTTAATACCATCTCATCAAAAAACATATGATAGCCACCATTCTTCCTCTGACTAACATGTGTTTTTTAGAAGTCTAGATAAAAACATCACTTTGACACAGTGAGACTAAAAGTCCCAAAATTCAAGAGACTCCCATATCTCCATATCTTTCTCTGACTTGTAGTCCTACCTGACTTTGAATGAATCCTTGACTTCATTATTTTCTTCAAATTTGTTAATAAATGTTGTCAATACAAGATCTTGACTTTCCTTTATGTCAACGTGGCAAACAAACCATCTTTGGTCTCAATCTAATCTCTTCTAGCAGACTTAGGTTTCCATACCTATTTGTGACCTCAACCTTGCACACTAGGAACTTCATACAACTTATTTTGCTTTGGGAACTCATTCAACCTATTTTTTCAATACCTAGCAATGTAACCAACTCTATGACAACTGAAACAAATATGATCATTCATTCCTTTTACTTAATTATGGTTGTGATCTTATTTTTCTATCTGGATAGAAGACAAATTATCTTGGTAGTCTTGTATCTTCTTTATATCTAATTCTTTCTTTTTTGTGTTAGGTATTCCACCTCTTGACTGATCTGAGTTATGACTTTTTCATGACCAATTGATCCTTCTTTCAAAGCTCCATGAATGTCCATACACTAACTTCCTTCTACATTCCTTAGCTCTATGACCATACTTATTACATGTATAAAAATGACCATGAAATAAACTAACATACATTGAAGCATTTTGTTATCTAATAGACCTTTTTTCAATGATTTCAAATCTTGCATTCTCCTTTACATACTCAATATTCTCATGCTTCTTTTCAATTTTATCCAAATTGGCTACAACAAGCTCATGCTAACTCTTCAAGGACCCTATCTCAATCTTTATCTGAGTGCACTCATCTTCTCTTGCTTTCAGATTTGCATTTATAGTTTTTAACTGATACTCAATAATATTGATCTTCTCTTTATCCTCTTTGGCCTTGTTGGCCATGTATTTCAATCTATATGCTTTCACTTTAATATACTTTATCTATTTTTCATACTTATTTTCTTCTTTCTTGGACATGCCTAACAAACTTTCCTCAAGAAAACTAATTTTTTTCTTCAAGACCTTTGATCATATTCCTCATTTTATGATTATTCCTTTTTTATCCTTTAGTTCACCAAGTTCATTCATGATCTCATCTTCTAGATCAACTTATCCTTCTTTGTTGTCATATTATCTACTGTTATGGTAAGCTTCTTTATCAAACATGACGTCCTTTTCTTTTGAACACAAACTTGTCTTGGCATTTACTAGCTGAACCTTGAGATCATTAATAACATTCTCATTCTCTTTGGCATCTTTCTTCAAATTACATATCAATTATTCAAGTGCCTTGATCAAAGTCTTCCATTGTTGATTTTATTTATTCAACTACTTAGACATCTTTGTACCTAGTTAGGATCACCTTCAATATGTTAGAGTTACTCTAAAGGACTCGCTTTGATACCAATTTTCAAAGGTGCAATCACTAAGAGGCAGGGGGTGAATCAATGAGCCTAGAAAATACAACTTCAATTTCAATCCTTTTAAGTTCTTAAACATTTACCATAAGCATTCATGAAGAATACACATCACTCATAGAAACAATCAAGAGAGACAATGTAAGATCAATCACCTAACACAGTTATAACATATGTGGGAAACCCTCTTGCAGAGAAAACCTAATATAACCTATAATTGGAAAATTATCCTATAAAAAACAAGAACCAATTTAGACCAGCTGCAACTAATCAAGGAACTATAATCCCTTATTTAGTAAGAATACAAATCCATAAGGTGTTACCACACCTATCTAGCTAAGCTTCAACAAAAACTAAACATTTATAAAATTTCACCTTGAAAGAATGATACAAACCTCTTTGATATTGAGATACCAAAAAAACACCTAAGAATACATCCACCTTTGAACTAATGTCTACAACACCTGATGATAGACCTGTTCTTATCACTCTTCACCTTCGATCCACTCAATCTACAAGAGCATTGTTGTACCAACAAAATTATGACTTATAGGTCATAAAAATAGTCCTCAATATATTATGCTCTTCAACTCATCCAAAGGTCACCCACCATTTCCTTTACTTCTCAACATTATGCTTTCAAATGCACATTCCACACATAAGTCACTCAGAAAGTCACATGAGCATACTCACTCATTATGCCTCTTCTAAGCTTATTAGGTCCAATGACCTATGTGATCACCTTCACCACCTTGATCAAACAGGAATGTATGATTCTCTTTTATATCTAATATTCCTCACTAATGTATACATTCTCTTTCAAAGTTTCTCTCTTTCACTTGGCTCCACATCTGCATAACCCTCAAAGTCTCACACAAAAATCTAGAAACCAACACATTTGGTTTCATCAATTATAGAGTAAACATGATTATTAGAATCTTGGTTTTCCATTAGGCATGAATTAACCCTTAAGGCATCTATCATACAAATACACATCTCAATAAAATCTACATAGGTCATCCATAACATCTATGGGTCACCCTTAAGCAAATACACCTTTCAATTAGGCACTTGTAGTTCTTATAGGTCTCATGAAGACCTATTCACCCATTTAACACTTCATCAATAAAAACAAGAACATAGGACCTATTCCAAATGCATTATTCCATTATATGTGATCCCTTAGCCATCCTCAAATGTTTACATCCATCATTGCACTCTTTTGTGCAAGCTTAAACAACATTTTATGCATATAGTCACCATGAATGAACACTCAATCACTTTCTAAGCCTTTGTTAATTCTACATACAATTATTCAAACCTTTATAATGCATATATATCATCCTCATGGATTATAAAACACTCCCCAATATCAAATTCATTAAGATATATTGAAATAATATTAAAACAAGCTCAAATAATCTTCTTGGGTCACTTATAATTCATGCATGAAAACATAGACAAATTTGAACCTTCATCACTTTGAATATACACACTTTATGATCATAAAACATATATTTCCATATTTTCCTTGGAGTCCTTTACAAATTTTATTTTTATATCACCTTTGAATTCATCTTGGATCAAAAGTTATGAGTAAAATATAGAGCATTGGTTTTTCCCTTTGCAAAATTCAAATATTCAAATGCCAACGATCACAATTAAACCTTAAACATTATGATCACATCTCATGTCCTCATTACTTAAAATTAATCATGTACCATTTATTTTATTTGATATTTAATTTGTATTACACTAATGCCCAAACGTTAAACCTTGAGCATGTTAACCTCATCTTATGCAATATGACAACTTTGGCTTCATATGCTCCATTAATCTTTTCAGGATTTTCCTCACTTTAGTCATGCTAGATAGATATCACTTTGAAATATTAAATTTAATGTACACTATTGATCTTGATCATGAATAACTTCTCACTTTTTAACCTAAAATAATCTTTATATTTATCTCTTTTTGACATTAAACTTTGAACACTTTGACCTCTTTGAATCGTTGCACATCATAGATCTAGATGTATAAACTCCTGTGCACAGTCAATATATGTGGATCAGCCAAGTCATTATTATACACCACACACCATTAAATCAATGTATAAAATTTTACATGAGCCATCATATCTCTATTTGGTCCTAGTCTTTACCCTTGCTTAAAAATGACTACGTATGGGGACCATTGCTTATCTACTTGGAAGGCCAACTTTGCACCTCCAAATCTTTTATTTCACTCAAGCACATGTTCTAAAATTTAGACCATATGACCTCTTCACAAAATCAAATCCAACCATGTGTTAACATTATCTTGAAACCCTCACACATGTGATATATAACAACATAAAAATGCCTACTTAGTTTTATTTGTCACAGAGCTAATAATGTCAAGAATTTCTTGGAAGGTCAAATTTGCACATGCATATCTTTTGATGTGATTCAACACATGATTTAAAATTTAGCACAAATAACCTAGGCACAAAATTAAACAAACCCATATGATCAAATTCTCTTGAAACATCCACATGTACAAGATATGACTACATCAAAATGCTTACTCAGATCTTCTTACCTCATGCAAATTTGGCTAAATATGGAAAAACACTATCAAAATGCCTGAGAGCCCAAATTTAAAACCATATATCTTTGACTGAACATAGGTTCATGAGTTTAGACTTAGCACATAGAAACTAGGGATAAATGTGATCAAAACCATATGACCAACTCCCCCTGACTCATTTACATGTGGCAATGGTGACATCAACAAACTACCTACTCAGATTTTTTACTATTTGACCCAAAATGTCTAGATGAGAACAATGATGAACCAGGTGAATTCCACTCATGTACACAAGCTATTCAATGATCCTTGACCACTGATAGGCCCCTCTTTTCATATTTAAATCACCATAATTATTCCTAAACATCTTTAATCAAGCCAAAACTAAAGATCAACTAAGCCAACTTCAAGCACACTTTGACAAGCACATTACACACTTTTTCATTGTTATTTAGGATATTAAAGCACTTAATCCACTCATCATGACACCTCCATGACATCACTATAACATCATTGACAACCATACAACACCACTTAGTGATTGATACAAGTGCAAGTGATTTTTATAATGAGAGTGGGCTTAGATGCCTTGAATGTGCTTGAGCTTTGAAATGTTTGAAAAATATGATTTGGGCTAATGTAGATTATAATATGAAGAATTAAGGTAGAATAGGGATAAAATACCTTGATTTTTCTAAAAATTTTCATTGGTTTGA
>JARHVA010008152.1:415000-475000 GCA_037957365.1 Torreya grandis
AACACAACATAATCATCATATTAAAATATTTCTATTAGTTGTGATATATAATCAAATAAATATAAGTCAACCTCATAGCTTTGAATAAGCTAATATATGCACCAAATGCTTCATATACATTAAATATCAAGTTTCAAACAAAATTAATTTAAAAGGTCAAATATAACAAAATAAAAAATGAAACAAAGTAGTACTCAATGTATTATCACTAATAATAAACATGCTTAACTAACATATCTACTAAGGAAACAATTTTCCAGGTTACCAAAACCTTCTCATCTCTTATTACAAAAATTAATTTGCTCCAATCTCATATCTCTCCCTCAACCATTAGAGGTTGATATGACCAAGACTCAAAAGAAGGGATTCAATAAAACTCATATTTTTACTACCATATATGTATCAAGAAGTATAAAAATAATTATTTTGGGCTAAGACATATGATACAAGATCTTATCAATAATAATACTATTGATCCATACACACCTTCAAAATAATGTACACAAAAAAAATGAAAATACAAAGATAAAAATATTCATTAATCCATTCCAAAACCTTTATATCAAATAAAATAAAGATAGTTTATAGTTAAATCATGAATACAATGTGAATCCTACTCCTTTGACATATGGGAAATGAAAATATGGAATTATTGGTATACTTACAGGGAGACCAACATCATGCCCTATGATTACATTAGATGATAGTCAAATCAGAGATGATGATTTAGATAGACATGCATTATTTATTTGATCTTATATAAAAATAACACATTTAGTATCTTGATTGACAATGGTTCAAGTGAAAATGCATGAACAATTATAATTACTCACAATCTTGGATACATATAGAAATATTTACAAGATACATTAATAATAGTAAAAAAAAATTACGGTCATACAAAAAATAATCTTGGGCATATAGAGATACATATTGAAGCTTGTTCAACAAAAATAACCACTCCATTTATAGTCTTACCAAGCAAAGGGGTATTTGATATGATATAATTATGCTTTTGAATATGAAACATTTATGTAGTACCATGTATAATACATAGATTTCCTAAGTACATAAAACATAATAAAGTGGTCAAATTTTAAGGCATTTGATATAATTTCCCTCTACAATTTTTGGTAAATCCTCCTCATCCTCCACCACCACCATAATTGGATATTGTAATTATTCATGAGAATAGTATAAATATAGCTATGGCATATATTCAAGAGTACAATGTAGAAATAGTTTATGCATCTATACATAATATTTATATATATTCATTTTAGAGGAGAGTGTTACACCATCCTAAAACATTATTAATATCAAAGAGTTAATCAAGGTTCAAATAAATAAATAAAATTCTATTAGTGTGTTCCATAGTGAACATAGGTAAGCAGACTTTGTCCTACTATAAAATAGACTCAACCACGTCTGACATCATCTCAAGTTACACATCATGTAAAAAATTATATGATAAGTTATCAATACACTTACACTAAAACACTTTATTCCTTTTCATAGTTACATTCATCTACATGTTGTATTATTTGTTCATGGAAAGTCACCTTCCACATTTATGACATAAGAACACTTTATAGTCCTCCTGTTGATGGGATCATAGACTATGTTTGATTTTTAAAATGTCAATAATATTTTAGATATATATACACACATGTGTATATGTGTGTGTGTGTGTGTATATATATATATATATATATATATATATATATATATATATATATATATATATATATTCACATATCTAGGTAGATGTAGGATAATGGGGGACAAAAAGGGGGGGTATAAAGTGACACTTTTTTCTTAAAATAACAATAGTTGACTTGGAGAGAATGTTAGAAATACTTAGAAAAACAATTTCACAATGACATAAGAACATGAATTATAGAATTTTAAATTTATTTTATAAATATATAATTTTTTTCAATACCCAGATGACAAAAACATGCAAAATAGATGCATTTATGACTATAGGTTGGTCATTTTTACTGAAAAGATAAGGATATTGCATATGTATGAACACACTTTTTTTAAGTAAATGAATTAATTTTTGTAATAAAATTCATATATAGATAGGTAAAATGTCTAAATTATTAAGAATATTTTTAAATAATTTTTTATTGTATATAGTTTTTAAATAATTTTACAAGTCAAGATAGCTAGAAAATTAAAACTGCAAGTGTACAAACACAACTTTTTGACCTTAACTTCATTAAAATAAAAAAAATTAAAGAAAAATTGATAATGTGTATATTTTTGACATATAAGTTTTATAAAATTTTTATTAATATTTAAAAAGTTATAAGGGAATTTATGACGATATGTATATAGGCCATAATGAGGTATGTTAAGTGGAAATTAAGTAATAATTATAAAAAATAGTTTGATGCAGAGCGCTGTCACTAGAATCATATTTGATATGGATAGAAACATGAATTTATTAATTATATTTTAAAATTACATGTAAACATAAACAAACACCTTCACCTTTGCCTTGATTATCTTGGCTCTGATTTTTGTACTCTATGTCTATCAATTTGTCTCCTTTGGTTTCATAAAGGTTTACAACTTCTTGTTGATTAATTCCATATTCTATCTTTATATTGATCTTATATGTTCTTGTTACCCTAAAAAATATATATAATCCCATTCATTCCCACTATCACCATGTCAATCCTTCTCATCGCCTTACCTCTCTAATAGTCCTTGTTTCTTTGGTTATGGGTTATACTTGATTCATAGGTTCATGACTCCTTCAATAATTAAAGATTTATCTATCCTATTTTATTATTTTTAGTAAATTATACATGCTCCATATAATATCATTAGTCTCGTCAATTCATCTACCTACCTCTCAATTCTTGTCTTAACCTTAACAACTCCTTACCTTTCCCTAGGCAGGCCTTTGTAGCCTTTTTTGCCCATTTATTGCTTGTACGGAAAATTCCAGTGGAGTTTAAGAAAAATAATAATTTTTCAAATACACTCTATCATAAAATTTACTTTCACAAATTTTATAACCTAAATCCTCCTTTTGATCACTTTTATAGATCAAATTTAGTCTTAGATTAGCCCTTTTAGGTCCATGTCACCCTAGTTTACAAATAATCAATTCTCCTAGTAAGGATATGTACTATTTTGGTTTAAAATTTTTAAAATGTCTTTGTTGACATTCATTCCAATATTTATACAAGTTTTCAAGATTTTTAATCTGTTAAACTCCTCATAAAATGGTTTTGAACTTTAAAACCCTAGAACATGGTTTTAACCTGTCTAAGCAACCCGAGAGACAAAAACTTAACATAAGATGATTTAAAAACACTTTTATCCTACTATAATGCATAAATTAGGTTTATATCTCTTATATACAACTCTACCAACCTTAATATCTTTTGTATTCACCATAAAATATCTTCTCAACAAGATTTTCCAATACACTTCTAATACATGATTCTCTGTATGCAATATTAAGACAAGGTTTAAAAGCTCATTTACTCACTTGGTACTCTCAAAGCCCCATTTAATGGTTTAGATACTACAAGAAGTAATTTTTCACCATTATCCACCACCATACTATGAAATAATGCTTATTTTCATTCAAAACAATAACTTGCTTAGAATTTTATAGGTGTTTCTTTTCACTGCTTTATCTTATATCACGAAGAATGAAAAAGGTTCCTAACTATTAGTTCATAAAGATGTTCCTCATTAAAAAATTTCAAAAATAAATTATTTAAACATTTTTAACCTCTCTCCACACACTTATACACTCTGTAAATAGAGTTTCTAGGTTGAAGACTAGTTCTATAGTCATTTTCAAGTTTTGAAGGATTTCCTTTCATATTATAAGTTGGAAAAAACTGAGAAACATTTGGATCATATTAAAATAAAATTTAATAAAATTTTATCATTCATATAAATGGATTTAGTGACTTTACATAGCATTTTTCACTTCAAATATGTGTATAAAATCCTTGTTAAGATGGAATATTATCACATAGTGCATAGACAATATATACACTAATTTGGAAACTTGTAATGATTCCTTATAGAATATCATAAACATGATATTCAATCTAATACAATAAATTATGAATAACTAAAATATATATTTCCATTCAAGGTCTCATTCTATACTGTCACTATTTAAACTTCATAGTAACTTAGTTTCAAAAACTCAGTTTGCAAGATGAAATACAGTCCACAAATCAGTTATCAAAATCAAGAATTCATATTTTATTTTTTGGTGTTATTTTACATATCTCATTAGAATAAAACCCCTCAAACAACCTATAAAATAATTATCACACACAACAATATATACATTTAAAACTAAGTTGGAAACTATAACTACCTTCCCAATGAATTCTTGAACTCTCTTGATAACACTCTCAAGTCTAAACTAACCAAACCTAACATATCTTTTTAAAAAGACTAACAATGTGACTTAAACGTGTTTATAACCTATTAAACACTTATCTCCTAGTTTACTTGTTCTAATATGTTCAAAATCCCACACAAACCCATTACTAGAATTTAAATATTTAAATTCTAGTTTTGGTGGGAAAATCCTTTCTAAGACGCAATTCAAATTTTGAAAACACCTAAGAATCCTAACCTAGATAACAAAACCTGTATGACTTATAAAAAATATAATAACTTAAAAGGGAGGCCTTTTGAATATGCCTCTACATCATAGTACCGAGGGGTGAGGAAAAATTTCCTTGAAAGTTATAATAAATGTTTGCATGATGTGCTTCAACTATTATCTTATTGACATTAGATCTTCTTTTCATGTCCTCTTGGATCCCAAGGCCTACTTGAAAATTTTAGACCTTCTTGCCTTTTGTTTGTTGCTGAAAACAAATTCTCTTGTATGTGTGCATGATCTCTTGATCCACACTTGTATCTTATCTTGAATCTTGATATATTCCTCCATGATATACTTTTAAGATACAATAAATCATCAAAAAAATCATGGTTTTCCTCATGCACTTAAGGCATTCTCAAATTCTACCCTTTTATTTCTTGTTGTTTTTGCTCCCAAGCACCTTCAAGTGCCTGGTTTGCTACATCCTTTGTTTTTACATTAGCTATCAACTCTCTTTGTGCCTCTTTTTATATGGTTTTTCCTTTACTTGTAACCTATACTTCAATCATAATAGTTGCATCTTCATCATGTGGATTGTCTCTTTACACTTTACTTCTCCTTACCTTTCTTAATGCCCTTATCTTGGAAATCACTACTGCATTCCACAAGTCTATGTTCTCCTTGGTCACTTCGTTAACCTTTTCTCTATACATTTGATGAGTATCAAAACCGTATTCTATCTTCAAATATTCATACAAACTTGAATATTCCTCATATCTCTCCTTGTGTTGTTGTCCCAATGCTTCTTTGCCTTCATTTGCATCCTCTTGAGTGAGGATCCTTCATGCTTCCCATCACCTTGCTCCTTATATGGATAACCTACTTGTTCATCTTCCAATATCATGACTCTATCTTGAGTCTCTTCTTCATCTTGGTTCCTCTTGCACACTACTTGGTCATATGCTTCTTTATCATGTTTCTTGAGCCTATGCATTGGCCCAACTATATCATTCTCTTAATCATCTCTCAAACCTACATTAATACACGTCAAGATTATTGCCTCCTTTATTATCTTATTTGGTTGCTTTCTCAACACCTTCAATTGTTTATTCACTCTATCAATCTCTTCTCATCTTTTCCTCTTCCTCATGATGTCTTTGAGAGTCCATCTCACTCTTTTTATAACCAAAACTAAAAAATTTGGTTTAAGTGATATCAAAGCATGTTCTAACTCTAACAATACTACCCTCAACTCAATAATCTCCCTCATATATACTTCTTCCTTCTTGTGGAAACCTTCTTGTTTCAATCCCTTCATCTTATTTGCTTTATTTTCACCCTCTCTCTCTAGGTATCTATTTTTGACCTATCTCTTTTCTTCTTAACAAGCCTTTTTACTTGTCCTATTTGACCTCACTTAGGTCTCTCTCACTTGACTCTCTCTCTTAGAGTTTCCTTCTTTCTTTTCTTCTTGAACTACATCCTCTCTCTAAGCCTCTTGGCTTAAGGGATTTTATACAAAATTCTCCTTTATACCTCTCTCTCTTACACCTAAAAAATATTTATTAGCCTTACAACATTATTTTAATGAACTGATCAAATAAACAAACTAAAATAAATAACAAATGTGTACATTTTCATGATGCATACCTGCTTCATATGTTTCCTAATGAATGTCTTGCTCTAATACCAAATTATGTAGAGGGATCTCACTATAATCCTATTTTATATGGATAGAAACATGAATTTATGAATTATCTTATCAAATTACATGTAAACATAAATAAACACCTTGACCTTTACCTTACTTATCTTCGCTCTGATCTTTATACTCTATGCCTGTCAATTTATCTGCTTTGGTTTAATAAAGGTTTACAACTTCTTGTTGATTCATTCCATCTTCTATATTTATATTGATCCTATTTTTTATTCTTATCTTTAACTCTCTCTATAATCCAACTCAATCTCACTATCACCATGTCAATCCATCTCATCACCTTACCTCTATAATAGTCATTATTTCCTTAGTTATGGGTTATACTTGATTCATAGGTTCATGACTCCTTCAAGAATTTAATAGTTATATATCCTATTTTATTATTCTTAGTAAGTTATAAATTCTCCCTATAATCTCTTAAGAATCTTAAATTCATCCACCTACCCCTTAACATTTCTTATCTTAACCTTAATAACTCCTTAGCTTTCCCTAGATATGGCTTTATAGCCTTTTTTGCCCATTTATTGCTTGTATAGAAAATTTTAGTGGAGTTTGAGAAAACTACTCATTATTTCAAATACCCTATATCACCAAATTGACTTTCACAAAGTATTATGACCTTAATCCTTCTTTTGATCACTTTTCTAGGTCAAATTTAGTCTAAGATTAGCTGTTTTAGGTCTCTGTCACCCTAGTTTACACACAGTCAGTTCTCCTATTATGGATACGCACTCTTTAAATTAAAAAACTTTAAAATGTCTTTCTTGACCTACATTCTAATCTTTCTACAAGTTTTCAATATTGTCTATCTATTAAACTCCTCACAAAATGGTTTTGAACTTTAGAACCCTAAAATAGGGTTTTAACCTATCTAAGCAACCCTAAAGACAAAAACATAGCATAAGATACTTTCAAATCACTTTTATCCTACTTAAATGCATCAATGAGGATTGTATCTCTTGTAAAAAATTCTACCAACCTTCCTATCTTCTTGATTCACCATAAAATATCTTCTCAATAATTTTTTCCAATACACTGCTAACACATGAATCTTTGTATGCAATATTAAAACAGGGTTTAAAAGCTCATTTATTCACCTCATACTCTAAAATCCCCCTTCAATAGTTCAAACACTCCAAGAAGTCTTTTTCCACTATTATCCACCACTATCCTATGAAAAAACACTTAGTTTCATTCAAAACAATAACTTGCTCAAAATTTTATAGGTGTTTCTTTTCACTGCATTATCCTATATCACAAAGAATGAAAAAAGTTCCTAACTATTAGTTCACAAAGATGTTCCTCATTTCACCACTTTAATAATAATCTCTTTAAATTTTTTTAACCTCTTTCCACATGCTTATATACTCCTCAAATAGATTTTCTAGGTTTAAGACTGATTCTGTAGTCACATTTAAGTTTTTAAGGATTTCCTTTCGTAGTATAATTGGAAACAATCGAGAAACATTTGGATCATATTAAAATAAAACTGAGGAAAATTTTATCATGCATATGAATGGATTTAGTGACTTACCATAGAATTTCTCACTTTAAAAGTGTGTATACAATCCTTCTTAAGATGGAATATTGTCCCATAATGCACATGAAGTATACACACTAATTTGGAAAGTTACAATGATTCCCTCTAGAATATCATAAGAATATTATTAAAAACAACTCAATCCACTACAATCAATTATGAATCACTAAAATATATATTTCCATTCAAGGACTCATTCTATACTATCACTGTTCAAACTTTGTAGTAACTTAGTTTCAAAAACTCAATTTTTAAGATGAAATAGAGTCCACAAATTAGTTGAAAAAATCAAGAACTCATCTTTTCTTCTTTGGGGTTATTTTAAATCTCTCATTAAAATTAAACCCCTCCAAAAACCTCTGAAAGACTCATCACACACAATAATATATACATTTACAAGCAAGTTAGAAACTATAACTACCTTCCCAATAAATTCTTGACCTCTCTTGACAATATTATCAAGTCTAAACTAACCACACCTAATATACCTTTGTAAAAATATTAAAAATGTGACATAACCCTATTTATAACCTATTAAACACTTATCTCTTAATTTACTTGCTTCAATTTATCCAAAATCCCACACAAACCCATTACTAGAATTCAAATATCTGAATTCTAGTTTTGGTGGGAAAATCCTTTCTAAGCCACAATTTAGAATTTAAAACCCCCTAAGAATCGTAACTTGGACAATATAACCTATATGAATTCTAAACAATATAACAACTTAAAATGGAGGCCTTTTTAATATGTCCCTGCATAATATTCTAACATTAAAAAATTATATATTCTAAAACTACACTTTCTCCTCTACAAATCCATATAATTTTTAAAAAATAATAAAAGCTACCTGATCTGTTGACAAAGAAAAAAAGACTCCTAAATTTAGTATAAACTAAGTGGGTTGTTCTATGACTAGTTTTGATCTAGGTTCAAACCTCGTCAAACCTGTACCCAAGGCAAATTTGGAGGGAAAATGCAAAAACATAATTGAAATTTTGAAAGGGCATATACCCTTTGTAAAGGGCATATGCCCTTTTTAAAGACATGTCTATTTTTTGTGTTTTTTTTGCAATTAGAGGTAGTTGTTTTATCATTTTAATATGTGTATGTGTTTTTTGTTGTGGTTTGGTTTATGTGTGTAGTTTGAGGTAGTTGTTTTGTTATGTTGTTGATTTTTTATTTGTGTTTGCAAGGATATATTTAGTAAAACAAATGTAATAAGTTTACATTTAATTTATATTACATTTTATATTCTTATACTTTAAATTTATATTACTAAATATAAAAAATTGGGGCCACTCTACATCCTATGAAATTGATTCTAGAGTTATGGAGTTACCATTTAGAAGTTAGTTTTTCAAAATCCAATCTGGTCAATACTTAGTTTTTAGAATTTTAGGATTAGAAGATAGAATGAGAAACAAGGTTAAAAAGAATGCTACTTATGTAATAGATCTATAAAATTAATTATGCCCCATATTGATCCTAATTGAGTATGCCCTACCTACTTTACCTACTTGTTTATGCCCTACCCGATTGAATACCCAAGCTTAAAGGTGAATACTTTAATAATTTATGGGTTTTTCAATAATTATGTCTATCAATATGCATAAATTAATTTATTATAGCATGTAACTTGTAACATACCTATAATCATGATACAGTCACTCATACATGATATCTATCACATACCTATTACATATATGTATGCATTCACTCATACATGGCATCTACCGATAGTCATGATATGATAACTAATACTAGACATGAATATAGCTAGTCACCCTAATAGACTCCATTCATAATAGAATATATCAAAACACCATTCAATATTAATTCTAAAAGGATACCATTCACTCTTAAAAAATGTCAAATAGATGGTCAATCCATGCAATCTTCAATTCCAATCTCACGCATTATTCCAAAGTCACATAGAATAAACTCATATTATAACACTCCAAATTCACATAAGACACTCCCTCATTGACCCCCATCATCCATAATTACTCCCTCATTGACCATAATATTCACTTATCATCCTTAACCACTCCCTCACTAGTTCTCATTAGCCCTCATTATCCCTAATCACTCCATCATTGGCTACCATCATCCTTCATTATTGTTAATCACCCCCTCATCAATGTTGGACCCCAAAGTTTTGCTAAGTGTTTTGATATTTTGTCATGAAACTAACATGTAATTAAAGGAACATAGAGTAGAAATATTATAGGAATATAACTAGACTGACATATAAGCACCATGGTTCAAAACTAGTGAAGCACAAAAGGAAGAGGGTGTAGAAGCACCAATGCGAGAAGACCCAATCAAAGAAGAGAATTAACCATGAGTAACCTAAGAGTATAGGACTTATAAAAATAGTGAAATACTTACTTGGAGAGTTCATGGGAAATGGGAGATGGTTAAGGAGTGATTCTCAAGGGGCATATAGACCTTATCCATCAAGAGTTTGGTACCAGCCTGTAAAAATATTGACACATGGTGTTAAGGATATAGCATAAAATGAGTATATATAGGAGACACTAGTTAATAGACCACCATGAATATTAGTGTATAGAGAGTTAATTGGCCATTTAGTCATGTCATTTATTATTGTAACTACTTGGTCAAGGATAAACAAGTATGAATACTCTTGCATGAAAGCATTATAAGTTGATGCATTTATTTTATATCACTTACTAAAGCATAATATAAGAGTTATGAATATTATAATAATCTTGATGTTCCTATTCTAATTAAAAGATAAATATTCATGTGGTAGGTTTGCACTGAGTACTTGTAGATGTAACTTAATATGAGTTATATGCAAATCTTTAATTTTTCTGGGTAACAATCTCTAAAATTCATGGTACTTATTTTCATGATTATGGTTATTGAGTGTAACGATACTAGGATCAAAGTAGTACATCTCTTTTTATATTTAAATTTTAATCAAATATGATTTTTAACCCAAAGAATGTGACTGATACGTTACTACATAACATAACCCATGGGAACTGGTCTCTATTTGTGTGCTTTAGGTGAGCATGCAAGACCATAGTCTTTCATGAAAGGATAACATGGTATCTCATTAGGGCTACATTTTAGTGCCAAAAATATTATTAAGAGTAAAAACACAACATTTTTGTTCTATTTTTGTGACCTATAGCACTTGTTGCACAATAATGAAATATGCTTGAATGCATCACCCTTGAGAATATTAAATAATGGATTATAGGGGTTGAGGATAATTTTGTAATTAATTACCTTGAAACAAGAGTTTCCATGCATCAATGAGTAGAAAAAAATCTACAATGCATTATATGAAACTTTCTTTATTGAAATCCTAGTTTATTTGCATGCTTGGCTATCTTCTTATGCTTAAGGATGATCACAAAATTTTGGGAGAATAAAGTCTTAGATATTAGAATGATAAAGAGATTTAGCACAACTTAGGACATCATGAAGATGAGATGTTAACATTTGGTAGAGAGGAGTGTTGAATTTCTATATTTTGGAGTATGTTGTAACTACTTATTCTTGTCCTAAAAAAACCAAGCTGTAGTTCCTTAGAGAACCTCATCATTTATATGTTAGACACTTCTCAATAAAAATCAAGAAGTTGTTCATTGACTGTGAGATTAAAACTATGCCTATGGAGAGATAAATTCCTCCTTGCATGAGCCACACATTTAGAAGGGGAATAGAGAAGAGTTGGTAAATAAATTTAGGTTTAGAATGGTATCCAGTTAGAGGGTATTGTATAATCAAAAATATGATGAAGCTCAATAGGATATCATAGAAGTGAGTGGTGTAATAATGGACTGAGAGAATATAGGAAGTGCTGTTAGGATCTGTATGGAAGCATAAACACATAAATAGGACCCCATCACTTTTGAACTACACCCCATGCCACTTTTATCATATGAAGGAGAAACTAGTTGGATGGTAGAAACTAAAAAACTAAGTTTGAACCAACCAAACTCCCAAACCATAGTACGTGATCATGATTTTGAATCATAAAAATTTAACTGGGATATAGATAGCATGAAAGAAAAACTTAATCCTATAAGGGATATTGTAGCTGAGCCAATTATTCATATGGACTTAACACTTTCTCCCTCTTTAAGGGAATTTCATGGCTTAACTTGGGATGTCTAAGAGACCTAACATTCAAATTATATAGAGTATGGGTCCAAACTCGATTATTCAACCAGCTACCACACCCCATGGAATGTGAATTGATACTAGAGGCACTAGAGGTAAACTAGGTAGTGGCATGGGAGGAAGTGGTGGACTTCCCCATCAAAGGATAGGATATGGGGGTTCCCAAAATCCACCAGCATAATCACCTCATATACTAATATTATATTATGAAATGATGTTTCACTTACCTAAATATCAAGGCATAGATAATTCAACATAACACATCCATAAGTAAGAACTTATTTGGAGGGCTCGAGGCATCACTTATTTTGAGTGAAAGGCCACATAATTCATGACTACACTTTTGGAGTGAATGCATAAGTGGTATATAAATTTTTTCCCTCAACTATTGGAGATTGAATTTGATCAGCTCAAAATGGAATTCCTTCAAAAATTTAACATTCTTGATTTTGAACAACAAATTATTACCATGCTGAAAGATATAAAACAAAATCTCAGTAAATGTGTATAGGAATACGACATAAGGTTCAAGACACTTATTTCAAAGTTGAAATTTTAAATAATTGTTTCTCAACATGCATAGTGGTTTGTATGAGGTTTTTTACTTACCTTTTGATGAACACTATCCTAAAAGAACTTTACTAGCCCACTCAAAGCTCTAGAATCCACCCTTCATGTTGAAGTTATTATAAGTATTGAAAACGGGATTAGTCCTTCAATGGAAGTCTAAATAGATTCAATATAATCATTTATTGAAAAACTAACTTCCAATAATGTGTATTATACACATAATTATCTTTGGTTTATTGACTATGAGACTTCAGGACATAACTGAAGCAACTTCCCATGCAAAAACATATGCACTGTACTAAAGTAGTCATGTGAAATCTACCATGAAGATCATGATTTATGATCATATCCTCTTTTTTAGTAAGCCACACATTATAAGGTGTATGAATATTTTAAAGTATGTGATGCTTACACCCATGAGACAAATGATTGATGACTGATTAGTGATATCCATGAAGCATGTACATGTGGTACATGCCAAACCACTATGTCTAACAATCAAGATAATGGTAGATATTATGGTCAAGGTAGAGGACAAGGATGGGGAGGTGGTCATTTCCCACCAATAACATGTTATAATTATGGATCCCCTAACCACTCTCAAAGGTATTATCTATTTTATCCAAAATGTGCTTTTTTATAAAAGGAACCATAAATTGGAAGAATGTCTTGACTTGTACATGATCATCACTAAGGATAAAAATGAAAAGGTGTAGATATAATTCATGTTGAGAAACCATGATGGAATGCACACTCAAGTACCCCAATATCTCAATAGGTGAATATTACTATGCATAGTAGAGCATAATCTTAGTCTACATTTACTCCTATTGATAAGGTACAGTGTGAAGAGCCTTAAACGGGGAAGTATCATGATGCCTAATAATAGAAATATGTCATATAGAAAACTATGACACTAGTATGAGAGATACAAGGAGAAATCTAATTTATTAAATACCAAGAAACAATGCAATTTGATCATATATAGAGGGCAACTGAGCCTCAAAATGTGGTGCAAGATGATTTTTAAGATCTTTGCGAGCATATGTTGGATGAATACATTGTCCCATAACTAAGCATGTGGCTTAAGAATTAGTTACAAGAACTAATTGATGCTCAACCATAAATGACTTGGTAGACTAAGGATCAATGTTTAAATCAAGCTCAATGGCAAGATACCCATATTCCTTCTACCCCTCCAGAGGATAAATAAATACTAGTGAATGCTACCATCGATAGTTGGGTAATTTGAGATATCCTAGTTGACATTGGCACTAAAGCTAACATCCTCACTAAGGATGCATATGCAAAGTGACTAGTCCAACATTACATCCTTCACTAAATGTATTGTTTATGGCTAATAAAACTCATGCTCTACTGATTGACATCTTCAAGAATGTAATAATGGATATCCTTAAATTACCTTTCAAAGCTAATATTGAAGTTCTCAAGTTAGTAGAGGATGATTACTTATTATCTCTATTTGGGTGACCTTGGTGTTATGAAAATAATATAGACTTAAGTTTCAAGAAACACTACAATAGTTTTCAAAATATTGATTAATGAATTATTATTCCCCTAGATCAAATACATGGGCCCCCATATGTAGAACCAATTAAAGTATAAGAAGATATTAACCACATCTATAATGTCACTACTAGATATGATGAACAACATGATCCTACTCCTAATGGCATCCTCTAATGGATGGAAACTTAGTCCCTTTATGATACTACAAGTAATGCTTATAATTTTTTGTCCCATGATGACTATGATCTCACTAGGAGAGTGTGTAGTGCCATTGGTAGTCGAGAAAATGTTTTATTCTAGTATCATAAATGCCATAGGTTTGTTGGCCTTCTTACCATCCAATTCATGAGGGTAAAAATGATAGAGGAACCTTTATAAATACTTGATGCATCCCCTTAGTTTCATAGATAAATGGAAATCCTTGACTTTGTCCAGTGCCTTGAAGAATATTATCCTTCTGACAATGATCACATAAAATCCTTTATTCACCTATATGATAACATATCTACAAGATGGTGGTGAACCCATCATTAATGACTTCTCTAATGGGATAAAATATGATTATCTTTTCATCTTGGTTTTGTCATGATAACCAAGTCAAGGGAAAAATAAATTATAGTGAAGTACAAGCACCTAAACCCCATATAAAAGCTTGTGAGTCAATGTGGAGAGCTTAAGAGTCTTACTTACTAGGCTACTTATGGGTACATGCATTATATGGAACTTTATGAACCTAGGCATGAGCATGGTATGCTAATGAAGAATGACATATGGGTACCCAGTTTTGGCATCTATTGAAGGAAAACATGAAATCATAAATGTCTTATTCCTCTCTAAGAATGGATTATCATCTCACTCTCTAGGCTATGCACAAATTAATCATTGATGAATCTAGTCCCATCAAAGATCCCCTGAGATATATACATAATGTCCTATAAGAAGTTTTAGTTCTCTTTAATTATCTACATAATTTGTTCCCACACCAAAACCAATCCTTGATCAGGACCGACATGAAGAGATACGTCTAGGAAAATAGAATCTAGTGTTTCAAGTAGAATAAGGTGAAGGTTCCAATCTAGCTGACCCTCTATAAAATCAATTGGATGTTCTTACAGACTATGGCACATGAGCTATTTGTGACATTGATTTTGACAGAAACCACCCTTACTCTAAGCCCATTCAAACTATTTAGTGCAAAATTGACATAGAGGAAGAACAAAAGTAACGATTGTATGCAACTATTGGACTAACATAGAAATTTCAAATATATTTAAGTTTTTAAAAGAATACCAAGATGTCTTTTCAAGAATCTATAGTAAGATGAAAGGAGTTCATCCATCCATAGGTAAGATGAATATTAAACTGGTTAGTGGCACTCGACCAATTAGGAAAAGGCCACATAGGATGAATCCTAATATATGGGTGTGTGTAAAGGAATAAATTGGTGGCATGCTAAGCACTAGATTAATCACCCTAATTGATGAATCTGAGTGGGTTAGTCCCATGGTGATAAGTATAAATAAAGATGGATGTAGTAGAATTTATGTTGATTACCAAGTACTTAATGCATATTTCATCATTGATCCCTTCCTAATGCCATTCACAAAATAAATACTTGAAGGTATCACTAGGTGTGAAATATATACTTTCACAAATGAATTTTTGGGGTACCATCATGTCTATATCACTGAGGAGGATCAACATAAGACTATATTTTCCATTGAATGGAGATCCTTTCCATATATTTTCATGTCTTTTGGGTTGAATAATGCACTAGCTATGTTATCTCATATAGCTATTAAAGGCTTTAATGATTTCATCCATAAGTTTATTCAAGTCTACTTGGATGACTAGAAGTCTATGGCTTAGTCAAGGACCATTTATCTAATATATAGCTCATGATTGAGTGCTTTTGAGTCTTAAAAATATCATTAAATCTAAATAAGTGTCTATTTGATACACCTTTGGGTGTTTTATAGGACATATTTTTTTGTAAGGATGGACTTCTAGTAGACCCAACAAAAGTATCTATCATTCTTCACCTCCCAATTCCAAAGTCTCAGAATGAGGTCCATGCCTTTCTTAGACATACAAGTTAGTATCATAAATTCATCCATGGATATGTAATAATTGCCACACCTTTATAGGAACTCTTAAAACATAAAGAGTGATTCATGTGGATTTGCTCCTACTAATAAGCCTTTAAGGCCCTAAATGTTAGAGGTATAGTCACTGAGAGTGGGGGGTGAATCAGTGAGCTCATATAATATAACTTCAATTTCAATCCTTTAAAAATCTTAATCAATTACCAAAATCATTCATAAATCACACACAAAATTCATAGCAATGAACAAGAGAGATAATGCAAGATCACACATAACACATGAAATACGTGGGAAACCCTCTTGGGGAATAAAACCCACTAGAACCTAAAATTGGAACACTATCATATAATAACAAGAACCAATTTAGAACATCTAAAAATGATCAAGGAACTACCATTATTGGTTTTAGTGAGACTGAAATCCCACAAGGAGCTTCTACACCTATCTTCTAAGCACCCACAACAACTAGACTTCTAGCAAGTTTCACCTTGCAAGGATGAACAAACCCCCTAGGAAACTAACCACCCAACCAACTACCTTTAAAAACTCCACCTTTGAACTAATGTATTCAACACTTGATGATGGATCTATAATTATCAATCTCTCAATGTATCTAAAGCCACCTTGTGGATCACACAACACTCCCTATTTTCCAAAGAACATTACATACTTGAACAAACACACAAAGATCAATTAGGATAGATTAAATATCCTAGCTAAGCTCACTCTTCAAACCTTAGCAACAATTATATCACCACATTAACAAGTTGACTAGATTCTCATACACACTATCTACCAAGCTCTCATAGACACTAGAAATCCCTTGCTCATTCTCAAGACATCCAAAACATCCTTTTGGATCACTCTAGACCTATTTAACCATGCTCAGCCTGTAAGAGAAATATTATACCATTAAAAAAATGACCTATAGGTCATACACACAGTCCTTAATCTTCTCTTCTGATCAACCTAATCATTGGGCACACTTGGCCTCTTCTTTTTTTCACTTCAATGCACACTCCTCTCCAATAAGCCTAGAAACCATCTCCTTTGGTTCCATTACATATAGAGACTTCATGATTAGCAACTTCATGGTCAATAATTAGATTTTCCTTAACCCTTAAGACATTTAAAACATAAAGAGATGACTCAATTACACCCTCATATGTTGGCCATAGTATTTATAAGTCATATTTAAGTAGTTACACCTTTTAATAAGGCCCTTATAGCTCTTATAGGTCTCATAGAGACCTATTTACCCATTTAGCACTTCATCAAGAAAAAATAAGAACACAAGACCACTTTAAAACACATAAATCCAATTTAATTGACCCATTACTTACTCCCAAATAGGTCCATGCCATATGGAACATTAAATCCTCACATGAGCCTACCAATTAGATCACTTTGCTCTTCAGGTCTTCATACATAGAAAACATAGTCTCAAACTACTGAACCAAACATTCAAGTATCTCACATAGCCATATGATTAGTTCACATGGGTGAACCATTATAGACATTAGATAGATATCCATGTGCTTTAGACAAATCAAAATATTCACTATGCACTCAAACTAACATACTCAAAATGACCACTTAAACTGGTCATATACTATCAAAATACAATCAAGATATTTTGAATCTCCATTTTTAATTAGGGGAATAATATGACAACCAATGTCTTATAATAAACCTTATAGACTTAAAGAAAACCTTCATTCTCATTTGATTCTTCAAATTAGATTAGAACACCTTCAACTTGACTCTATAAGATGGTCACTCAATCTATCAGTATCCTTCAGAAACATAGTCAACTTCTTAGCCTTTGGTCATGCAGAAAATCAATTGATAAAACCTTAAAAGACCACATAAATCATCCTCATGGAGTCTATAATACTCCCAAATATCTAATTCATCATGAGACATAAAAAACATCAAAATGAGCTCAATTACCCTTCATGGGTTGCTTGTATAACATGTACAAACACACAGTCAACTTTGGAACTTAATATCTTTGATTGTACACACTTCTATATCTTTGAATTAGTTTCATTAGATGTGCCATGGAGACCTCTTCATATTTTATTTTTACTATACTATCAAATTCTTCTTGGATCAAAATTTATATCCTAGAAAATAACATTAATCTTTCCTTCATAATTTCAAATATTCAAATGCAAATGGTCAAAGTTAAATTTCAAACACTATGCTCACTTCTTGTGTCCTTGTATATTTAGATCAATGACCTTTCATTAATCTTATTTAAAATTTAATGCATAGGTGTCAATGCTCAAATGTTAAACATTATATAGTGACCTTATCTCATAAAATCTAGAAACTTTAACTCAATGCACTCCATTAATATTTTTGGATTAGTCATGACTTTATCTTATAAAATTCATCATTTAATCAATGTGTACAAACCTTCACTCATCATTGATCTCTATCCCTTACCTTTTCTCAGATGGTAAACATTAAGCACTTCTTACCATCATATTCAAAATTCACTATTAGATCAATCTTATATGATTTCTAATGAACCATTGGATCTTCATTTGGTCTTGATATTTAACTCTTACAAAAGAGACTAAATATGGGGACCCTTGTAATCTATTTGAGAAGCCAAATTTGAGCCTTAATATCTTTTTCTTCATTTTGATGGATGATATCAAATTTAGATCATATGATATCCCCACATAGAAAGATACATCCATATAAAAATATACTCTTAGAACCCACACATGTGTGAGATATGTCATCATCAACATGCTCACTCAAAATTTTCTTCCATAAAGCCAATTGTGCCTAGAACTATTTGGAAGGCCAGCTTTGCTCATGCAAATCTTTTGATGTGCTTTATCGCATGATCTAAAATTTAATGAAAATAAAAAAGGCTCAAAATTAAATAAACCCATATGATCACCTTATCTTGAAATGTCTAAATGTGTGAGATATGACATCAATAAACTACTTACTTGGCTCTATTTGAGCATAGAAAACACTATCAAAATGCCTGGGATCCCAACTTTGCACATGCATATCTTTTGTTACATTACATTACATAACCTAAATTTAGTGCATAATAACTAGGCATAAAATTGAATAAACTAATATGATCATTTTATCTTGACACCTCCATGAATGTGAATTATAACCTCATAAAAATTCTTAATTAACTCTACTTGAACCCTTTGAAAATTGGGCTAAGTATGGGAGCTTACTGAATTATGTTTGAGAAGCCAAATTTGCACCCTCATATATTTGATCATGATTTGATGCATGACTTGAGATATGGTGCATAAAAAATAGGGACTAATGTGATCACAACCATATGACCAATCCCCCTTGACTCATCTACATGTGGCAATGGTGACAACAACAAACTGCCTACTCAGGTTTCCTGCCACTAGAGCCAAAATGTCTAGATGAAACAATGAACTACCCAATAAGATATACTCACATATTTATTAGAAGAATTATTTACACCCCATAGGGTCTCTATAAGATGTCCATACCAAAAATAACATGTCCATAACAATAATATCATCCATCAAATGCCTCACTTAGTCAAACACTATCATTGTCATTCTAACACTGAAGAACCATGTAGGAACACTAAGGCTCATTATGGCACACTTTTTCATTGTAATTATATCACACATAACACCTCATTATAATCCTTGGTCACCTTGGATACATCATTGACAAACCTCCAACACTAAAGGACAAATTGGTTACTACTCTAATCCTCTGATTCCCTGAGTAGATAAGACTATTCCATGTCCATGTTGATGCTTCTAGAATGATAGTTGGTGTAATCCTTCCCAAACAAGGTGAAGGACACCTTGATCACTTTATCTAGTTTTATATTATGAAACTTAATCTAACTAATAAAAACTACACCACCATTGAGTGTGAAGCATTGTCAATGGTTTATGCTCTATAAAAATTTCAGTAGTATTTATTAGCAATTCCCTTTATATTCTATATAGATCATGAATATTTAAAGTATATAGTAAATAAACCTATGCTACATGGACAAAATTTCCACTGGATAGTGTTTTTTTATCATGGTCAAACTTGGAAAAACAAATTTTGGTCCTGATCACCTCTCACAGATTGATTTCAAAGAAGCACTACGTGCTATTGAAGATGACTTGCTTGATGTTCAACTCTTTAATTTTACTCATGTACCTAAGGATTTGGAAGATATTGTAGCCTTTATAACTACTAGCTTAGTGCCTAACTATCTAACTCCATAGGCCAAGAAATAACTCATAGTCCATGTCACACCCTTTTAGCTCATAAGAGGGGACCTTTGCAAATTTGGTTGAGATGAAATTATTTAGCATTATGTCATGAAACATGTGAATTATGTGGTACTAAAATAAGTTCATGAATTAATTCTAGGTGGACACTATGCTTGAGATGATACCATGTGCAAGGTTTTGTTGGCCGAATTAAGGTGTCCTATTGTTTTTCAAGATGCTAAGATATATGTAAAGAAGTGTGATATTTATCAGCACATAGGAAAACCAAATCATTGAGATGCCATGTTTATACATCTAATTCTCTATCAATAACCATTTGAAAAGTGTACCATTAATTTTTTTAGGCCCATCACTCCAACTTGATGATGAATAGGCTCATGGTATATCATCATAGTAAATTATTATCTTGCATGATGGGCTAAAGTTGTGACAACAAGGGATTGTACTATTAATAATAATACATGATTAATTTGGGAACATATCATAACTCAATTTGGATGCCCATTAAGTTTTACTATTGATTGTGAAACCCAATTCTTAAATTAAACTATTTGCATCCTACTTAATGATTTTATGATTGCTCATCACAAAAAAACACCATATCTTCCACAAGTCAATGAAACTACTAAGGAATTTAATAAAATATTAAGAATAACACTGATGAAAATTTGTAGTATTGGATGAACTTATTGGGATTATATAGTGTTTTGATACATACCAAACAACCTATAAGTGCCTGAACAAGAATACACCAATTAAATGACAAAGAGGCAGTCCTACCAATTAAATTTTTGGTACCATCTTTTCATATTGCATGTGTAAGGCAATTGGATGAGGATTCATCCTTGAAGGCATGACTAGATATGTTGTTATAGCTAGATGAAGCCTATTTTCTTACTCATTAGAGTCAGGATGTGGAAAAACACAAACACAAATCATGGTATGATCGACACATCAATCATAAAACATTTACCCTTGGAATGAAAGTATTTATATATGAATCCAAGTTTGCATGCCTTTTTGGAAAACTTTGAATTCATTGGGATGGTCCTTCTATCATTCATATCATTCAACCTACCAGTACTTGTCTATTATAGAGGTTGGATAGCCAATTCCATCTTGGGAATTATAATGGAAGCTAACTCCAATTGTATTTCACCTCTGAATAGTTTAAATTTTATAATAATAAGGCTTATTCCATTAGTCTAGGATTTCTTATTTCTAATAAAAGAATTGCCTTATTTTTCACAACATTTCTTTAATATAGTTCAACTTGAATTTTTGTACTTGCATTTTCATGGAGGACCATAACAAAATTTTAGTATGGGGTAAAAGGTATCTAATTTCATGATTAAAGATAGGCACACAAGTTAGTTAGGGTGTGTAAGTTATTCAATGCAAACGAACTACATAGCCCAAGGATAGGGTGTTCCCACCAAATAGTTTGAAAATTCAAAATAAATAAAATAGTTGTTTTCCACTCTAAATAAAAGCATGGGACATAGTTGTCGTCCACTTAAGGCGAGAGATGGGATGTATCATAAATGCAAAAAAAATATTGGTTGTGAGAAATGTTCCAATGGCATGAAAATATAATACCTTTAAATTAATTTATTATGAGAAGTGATGGTCGAAGAATGATAGACATTAAAAATGCATTTATGATGAGAAGTGACGGATGAAAGGAAAGAGGGTCGTAAATATGGGTTAACTCCTAGAGTGTATAAAAAAATAAGTGATCTCATTTTTATAGTTTATCTTTGATTCCATTTGAGATTAGAGAGACAAGAGTGAAGAAAGCAGGTTTAATTTATGAATGAGTAAATGATCATTAAATCTATGTAATGAAAACATAGGATAAATGTTTAAATACAACCACAATAGGGAAAACTTATAGTTACAGGTTATAGCGGAAGGCATCTACCATTAGAGCATAATGAAGCATAAAAAGTTAAAGTCATAAACACAACAATCATGTATTCCTTTGAGAACATTAGGTGACTATGCCTCAACCTTCAGGATCTTCAGAGGGTGATGTAGCCTAATAAGAAGGCCTTAAGGACTGATCCATTACATGTGATACTAGAGGAAGAGCAAGCACTTGGGAGAGAATTAGTATTCAATAGAGAAGAAACACTTGAATAATAGGCACAATGCATAAAAAGAGAAGCTCTTATGGCACATCAAGCAAAGAAAACACAATCATCTCCAATCATACCATTGATTATTGAAGAGATGCATTACCCAAAGATAGTGATATATATGGAGAAGTGGGTCTCCAAGGTACTTACACAATTTTTGATTATAACCATCATCAACTTTGGAATGATGTTAAATTCTAGAATGACTTCTTATTTAAGTGTTAAAACACCAAGAACCAATTGGTGTATGACTTCAATATCTTCAATGCCTTGGGTTATATGGGGTTGTTCCAATTGTTTAATTTTCCTTACTTTTAAAAACCCCTAGAGTCAATCATTTTCCTACTCTCACACATCTATGAAGATTACTTCTACTTCACTAGGTGTAGCATAAAGATCACACTCGAGACGATAAGTAAGGTGTCAAGGTTATAGTGTTTTAAATTGGATGTAACATATGACTTGGGGGACATTGATGAGATCAAAAAGATAGATAGAATGTTGATGTAAAAAAAGTGGGGCCATGCTATGCACATAAAGAACCTATAGGATCCTGATCTCTAGGTTTTTGTGTGCATTATAATGACTAAAATTAGTGGCACCAATCAGTGGAAAGAGATAGATATGACCTACCTCTACATCACACACCAAGTTATAGAGGGCTTGAAATATAATTGGGCTATGTAATTTAACCACAAAATCATTGAGGATGTAAAGAAGACCCATCGAATACTAGTCATAGGTTTTCATGGGAACTATTTTTATTATTGATGGTGTTTGATGAGATTAGTGTACCTAATTACACCATGAGAGAGCTAAAGTGGGCATATCCACCTAAGTACAGGTCCCCTGCTAAGTGCTATAAGGATTTCACATGACCAAGGCATATCACCCACTCTTATAATATAAAAATAAAGTCTTGGTTTGATGGTATAAAAGAGGCATTTGGGAATGATTGGTGCATTCCAAAGGATTTACCCACCTTGGTTGGTGAGAAAGCTCAGTTAACTATGAAATAACACTTCTCTCTAGCACACATTAAGATGGTACCTTTTAGAGAACTCTTTACATGTCTGAAGCTACCTTATTACTTTTTGGCATGGTATTTTATTGACTCATTAAATCACATATATGATGCATAGCCTATTGCATTAGAGGTAGATAAAATTAACTTGGAGATTCACACCCTCTTGAAGATTTACATCTATCTAGGCAAGAAGGCATATAGGGAAAAAAATAGACTAACCAAATGAATATCAAGTTTAAGCCAATACTAGAAGGAGAATAGGTACATAATATATTCTACTTGTTACAACCCAGGCATAAGAGTTTAAAGTGTGCAGAGCATACACAGGAAAATCTCCCACCAACACCTCCCTTGACAAAGATGAAGTAGGTTGGGAATAATGCTATCACAATATCATAGTAGGTTGCTCAAAAATGGTAGAGGACTACCCAAGTGTCTTATCTTATCCCTTCTCCTCTCCCTAACCTTATCCTCCCCAACCTTATCCTCCTTGACCTACTCCACCCAAGGTTCCACCTCCACCTTCTCCGCCACATGTTCTTCCACCCCCATCTTCACCTCCTAAGACTTCATATACATCTACACCATTAGGGTATATATCTCAGAAAAACCCAAAGAAAGAGCAAGATAAGGAATAAACTAAAGTCTAGAAGGAAGAGTCAGATACTGATTTTGAGAATACATCATCCTTGGTGCAAGAGGAGGATGCCACCTTTGAAAACTCACCATTGGACATTGGGGGTCCATATGGTGAAGACAGGGATGGTGATGATCAAAAAATGAGTGGAATGGCTATTTGTATAATTTATTTAGCTACCAATGTAGAGGTTAAAATATTAGAGCATGACCTAAACAAAGGAAAGGAGCTTGTCAAGTTTGAATAAGTGTTGGATGGTGGAGCTTGATCTTATTATAATGTCTAGTTCCCAATAGGGGGTGTGGGGGAAAACACCCCCCCCACTAAGGTCTCTATGGGGGTTCAATGGGGTGGTGACCATAATTGGATCCCCCCTAGTGGGGGTTCATGGGTAGTACCCCCAAAGCAAAATTTTGTTAAAATGCATTGTAAAATATTGTAATTTCATAGTACATTTGGATCATTCACTATTAGTTCACAAATATAATGATAGAAATTTTGTTTGTGCTTTTTTCTCTAATATGTAATCCTCCTTTAATATGAGGGCATTGTAATCGTAGAAAATAATTGTGTGTGAGTGAAGAGGATATTGTAGTGGATGTATTTCAAGTTTTCCCTTCATTTGTTGGATTGAATAATAAGAAGTATTGGATATTTCTATGTGGACATAGCCCATATTGGGTGAACCACATTAAATATATGTCTCTATTATGTTTTGTTTTTTACATTTTATTTTCATCTATAATTCATTAATATTTCTCTATGTTATATATTCCTAACAACTAGTATTAGAGCTAAAGGTTTATTTGGTATAAAAAATCATAGGAAAAGAGGGTTCTTGGTTTGAGTGGGAGCAATGTTAGACAAGTAAATTTTAAGGTGAAGAAGTTTAATGGTAAAAACTATCAGATATGAAGGATGTAAATGGAGGAATATCTATATCAAAAGGATATTTTCCTAACATTGGGTGGAATAACAAAGAAGCCAATGACTATGAAGGATGAAGATTGGGAGGTTCTTGATAGAAAGGCACTATGAACAATATGTCTATGCTTGGAAATATTGGTGGCCTTCAATATTTCAAAATAAAAGACAATATTGGATGTGATAAAGGCATTGGATAGAGTGTATGAAAAACCCTTAGCCTCTAACAAGGTATTTATTATGAAGCATTTATTTAATTTGGAAATGTCAAAAGATGGGTATATTATTGAACATTTAAATGAATTTAACATGATCACAAATTAGTTAAGATATATAGGAGTAAATTTTTATGATGAGGTTAAGGCTCTTTTGATTTTGTGATCATTACCAAAAATATAGAATGGCTTGGTCATGGCTATGAGTAATTTTGTCTCTAGTTCAAACACTTTAAAGTTTGATGATGTTATTGGTGTTATTCTTAGTGAGAAAATGTGATGAAAAAACATAGGTGAGACATCAAGTAATGCTTTAGATATGGAGAATAAGGGAAGACAGGGAAAAAGGAAAGGACCTAGGGAATCATGGTAAGTCTAAAAAAGGCAAATTCGAATCTAGAGGAACATTAGTGTGATGGATTTTCAAGAAGAAAGGACACCTGAAGAAATATTGTTGGTTTCAAAAAGGAAAATAAGGAGATGGACAAGAAGATTAAAATTAGGAAGCAAATGTCGTAGATGATGTGTTACAAGATACTTTAATCCTTTCTTTAGATAACATTAATGATTCTTAGGTGTTATATTCAGGGACTTCATTTCATGCTACACCCCATAAAAAATATTTTCAAGACTATGTTCAAGGTGATTTTGGATAGGTTTATTTGGGTGATGGTGAAACCTATAAAACTTTAAGAAAGGTTAAGATATAGATAAAATTATAGAATAGAAAAAAAATGGTTGCTAAAAGTGGTGAGTCATGTTCCTGAGTTGAGAAGAAATCTAATTTTAGTAGGGAAATTGGGAAGTGAGGGATACATAGTTACATTTGTAGAAAATTTGTGGAAGGTCACTAAAGGATCACTAGTAATAGCAAAATGAGATAAGGTAGGCACATTATATTTATCTAATGGTAGTGTTGACTCTTCTATTATTTTGGATTCTATAAAAGTGGATACAAAATTATGGCATTATAGACTTGGGCATATGAGTGAGAAGGGAATGCAAGTTCTCCACTCAAAATATTTGTTGAAAGATTTGAAGAAGGTGGATTTAGATTTATGTGAGCACTATGTGTATGGAAAATATAAGAAACTTATATTTTTAAGAGTTGGAAAAATAAAGAAGGATGAAAAGTTAGAGCTTGTGCATACAGATGTATGGGGATTAGCTCAGGTATCATCCCTTGGTGGATCTTCTTATTATGTTACTTTCATTGATGATGAAAATTAAAAAACTTGGTTTTATTACATATGATATAAATTTGAGGTTTTTGATACTTTTAAGAAATGGAAAGCTTTGGTTGAGAATGAGACAAGAAATAAGTTAAAGTGTGTCAAATTAGATAATGGATATGAATATTGTGGAAAAGAATTTGATAATTACTATTCATCCCATGGGATTCATAGAGAGAATATGGTTCCAAAAATACCATAATAAAATGGTGTGTTAGAAATGATGAAAAGTACAATCATGGAACGTGTAAGGAGCATGCAATTACATGCAGGGTTTCCCTTATAGTTTTGGGTAGATGATGTGGATATTGTTATGACATTTTAGAAGAAGCTTAGATAGGTAAAAAGGAAGATTATTACTTTTTAATGACTTTTGGTTGTTAAGCATTTTCCCATATTGATAAACAAAATAGAACCAAGCTTGAAAAAAATCCAAGAAATGTACTTATATTGGACATGGAGTTAATGGTTTTGGTTGCCATTTATGGGATTTTGAAAATCTCAAAATCATTAGGATTAAAGATGCGATATTTAATGATAAGGTCATGTACATAGATCAGTTTCAGGGAAAGAAATAAAAAAATCCAAATACTGAATATGCAGTACTTGATGAAATCAATGGAAATAAAATTCTAAAATTGCCAAAAAATTAGAATGTGCAATAAATACAAGAACAAGTACCTCAAACTCTTGAAAGTGTAGTTAGAAGATATACTAGATTAAGTAGACTCCCTGAATGATACTCTCCTTTAATTTTATTATTTATTATTGACTGATAGTGGTGAGCTAGAAAGCTATGAAGAAGAAATGTAGGTCAAAACCATAAAGAAGTGGGAGTAAGGCATGAAAGAAGAGACAGACTCCTTGGTAAATAACAAAACTTGGGATTTGGTTTTGTTACCTACAGGTAAAATAGCATTGCATAATAAATGGGTTTATAGGTTGAAATAAGAAGATAGATGCAAAAATAGGTTCAAGGTTAGACTTGTTGTAAAAGGGTTTACACAAAAGAAAGGTATAGATTTTGATGAAATATTTTATGTGTTAGTTAAAATGACTTCTATAACAACTATTTTTAAGTTTGGTAGTAGTAGAATATTTGCATCTTGAATAGTTAGATGTGAAGATGACATTCCTTCATGGTGATTTGGAGGAGGAAATATATATGGAGAAGCCACAAGGATACAAAGTCAAAAGTAAGGAGAAAATGGTGTGAAGGTTAAAGAAGAGTTTGTATGACCTAAATCAAGCTCCAAGATAATGGTATTTGAAATTTCACATGTTTATGACAAAAAAAGGTTATAGTAGATGTCATTCTGACCATTATTTTATTTTAAGAGATTAGATAATGGTTGCTATATTATCTTTTTATTTGTAGATGGCATGCTTGTTTCAAGGTCTAACATGCATGATATAAATGAGCTCAAAATAAAACTAGCATATTCATTTGCAATGAAGGATTTGGGTGCTACAAAGCAAATCCTTGGTATGAGAATAACAAGAGACATGAAAAATAGAAAATTGACATCATCTCAAGAGGAATACATCAATTACGTGTTATTTAGGTTCAATATGCAAGATGCAAAACCAGTGACTACACCTTTGGGAGGGAACTTCAAATTAAATAAGGAAAAATGTCATAAAATGAAAGAAGAAATAAATTACATGTCTAAAGTGTCATATGATTTAGTAGTTGGAAGTTTAATGTATGTTATGGTGTGCATTAGACTAGACATTACTCATGTAGTGGGAGTTATCAGTAGGTTTATGAATAATCTAGGAAAAGAGCAATGGGATGCAGTCAAGTGGATTCTCAGGTACTTGAGAGGGACCACTGATAAATAGTTGTGATATGAAGGGTCATATGTTACCTTAAAAATATATGTTGATGAAAACATGGCTGTAGATTTAGATGTCAGGAGGAGCACCATAGGTTATGTATTCACTATTGGTGACACAACAGTTAGTTGGATTTCAAAATTGTAGAAGATATTCTATTTTTCAACTATAGAGGCATAATATGTTACAGCTATAAAAGCAATCAAGGAGATGATATGATTATAATGATTCATGGAAGAGTTAAAGCAGAAGTAAGAATATTGCATGTTGTATAGTGATATCCAAAGTTTAATTCATTTATCAAAGAAATTAGCATTCCACAAAAGAACCAAACATATACAACTCAGGTATCACTTCATTCATTCAATTTTGGAGGATGGTTAACTAAAATTGGAAAAGATCCATACGAGTTAGAATCTTGTAGATATGCTAATAAAGATAGTCACTAAAGACAAGCTAGAGAGTTGTTTAACTTAAATAGGTATTCAAGGATAAAAAATAAGATGAGAAACATGCTAGGATAAAATTTCAAATAAAAGTCCAAAGAAGAGTTGTAGTGATGGAATTGCAACAATCAGTATTCAAGTGGGAGATTGTTGGATGGTGGAGATAGATCTTTATTATAATTCCTAGTTCCCGATAGTGGGGGTGTGGGGGGGGGGGGAGATGTCCCCCCACTAGGTTCACCATGAGGGCCCAAGGGGGTGGAAACCATACTTTGAGCCCCCTTGGTGGGGGTTCAGGGGTAGCACCCTCGAATAATTTTTTTATATTAAAAATGCATTGTAAAATATTGTATTTTCATTAGAAATCTAGACCATTCACTATTAGGTCATAGATCTAACAATATAAACTATGTTTTTACATTTTTTACCTGATATGTAACCCTCCTTTGATATGAGGGCATTGTAATCATGGTGGCATTCTGTGTGTGAGTGAAGAGGATATTATAGTGGATGTATTGTAAGTTTTTCCATTCATTTATTAGATTGAATAATAAGGACTAGCTATTTCTGTGTGGAAGTATCCCATATTGGGTGAACCATGTTAAATCTATGTCTCTATTATGTTATTTTTTTTAATTTTATTTCTATCTTTAATTCATTAATATTGCTCTATGTTTTATATTCCTAACAAGAATAAACTATCACTGATGCATCCACCAATCTATGCATCTAATATCAATTGGGTATCCTAACATGATGTTATACTTATGGATGCACTTCCTTCCCAAATATGTAACCCTAGACATAAGGTAGAAGATGTCCTTCCTATTGGACATGCACAATGAGGAGCACCATTTTGAGCTCCCTCAAGATAGTCTCCTTCTAGGTGCTAATGATCTAGTGATACTAAAGCCACCATGGGTTGATTACTAAAAGATCATTCCTCTACAAGCTATCATAACATTTTTGAAGATGGATTTTGAATTCACGTGCCAAAATATATTGTCAAACTCTAATGCCTATGACATAGATAAGAAACATGCCCAGGTGGTGAGTATGCATGAGAAGGAAGTTAGCACCAAAAAGGTGTTCTTGAAAGAAATGGCTATTTTAAAATAACAAATAAAGGGGGCCATAGAGGAGAAATTCAAGACTTTAAATTTGTGCAAGACAATTTTTTGCCAAGAGCCATCCTTAGTGGATGACATGCCTCTAGATGGGGATGCCATAAATAAACTAGAGACCTTGGTGATTCTCCTATTGAAGTGCTACAAAGAGAATCTTATATTAAGGAATGAAGCACTGTCATTATCAAAATAATTTACCAAGATAGTGGAAGTGTGAAAGTGCACCCTTGAAAGAGTTTGGGAAGTCATCCCCATCTTGGACATAATTTTTGAAAGGTTGTTATGACTGAATAAAGTTTTAGAGGCTCAGATCCATGTAGAGGAAACTCAGAGATAAGAAATGGATGATGTTGTCCTTTCAATAAGGGATCAAATTGAGAGTGAAAAAACATTCAAATATGTGGAAACAATGGAAGAGAAAATAAATTCACATCATCAACAATTAAATTTTAGTTTTGTAGTCCTCCAAGGATATGTTATCAAAGAATTTTCAACATTAGAATAATTCCATAAGGATGCTAGATCGTGCTTTGATGAATTGTTCAAAAAGGCTAATGAGATTTATAAAAAACTCAAGGAGATGAAAAATTATAAAGAAAACATTGAAGGAATAATTGCAAAGTTTCTTGACACATTAGGACAATGTCAAGAAGCAGATCAAACAAATGAGGCCTAAATTTTTGGTGGAGGCTACCACTAAGACTTAGTCTGAGATGGACTAAGATCATAGTGTGGGATTATGTTAGACCCTAAATTTTATCTAAGTATTTTTATATTTTTGCATGAAATCGATACGACATAGAAGGAACATATCACATGAAGACTATGGGTGTAAAACTAGACTGACACAAAAGCACCATGGTGTGGAACTAGTGACGAACAAAAGGATGAGGGTACAAAATCACCAGTGCAAGAAGACCCAGTAAAAGATGAGACTTAACCATGATGAACCTAAGAGCATAGGACTCAGAGTAATAGTGAAATACTTGGGGAACACATGAGAAGTGAGAGATGGTTAAGGAGTGATTATCAAGGAGCATCCAAACCTTAGACATTTGGAGTTTTTCACCAGACCACAAAGGGATTGACACATTTTAGTAATGATCTAGCATAGAATGAGTATATAATGGGTGCAGAGGCCTAGGTCCTTAAGGGACTCTAGTTAATAGACCATCATGACTCTTAATGCATAGAGAGTTCATTATCCATTTACTCATGCCATTTATGATTGTAACTACTTGGTTAGGGATAATCAAGTATATATATCCCTACATGAAAGAATTTTAAGGTGACGTAGTTATTTTATATCACTTGATGAAGCATAATATGAGAGTTCTATATATTATAATCATCTTGATATTCTTATTATAATTAATAGATAGATATGCATGTGGTAGTTTTTCATTCATTACTTGTAGATGTAACTTACCATGATTTCTATGCAAATATTTACATTTTTTGAGTAACAATATCTAAACTTCATGGTACTTATTTATGTGATTATTGGTATTGAGTGTAATGATAATAAGATAAAAATAGTATATCTCTTTTTATATGTAACCTACAATCAAATATGAGTTTTAACCCAAATAATATGACTGATATGTTAATACAAAACATAACCCATGGGAATCGATCTCTAGCTACATGATTCAAGTAAGCACACAAGACCATAGTCTTACATGAAGGGATAGTAAATTAGCTCATTAGGATATATTCTAGTACCACAAACATTATTAAGAGTAAAAACCTAATATTCAATCCTCATAATCTTTGTTCACTCCCTCATCATATCTAATCATACCTCATTGTCATCGATCATCCCTAAATACTCCATAATACACCTTATTCAACCCTAATCATACCTAATAACTCTCTCATCATCCTTAATGACACTCTCATCATCCCCCATTAACCATAATTATTTCTTATCATCCCTAGTCAATCCTTCATCATCTTTAATTATCTATCATCATCCCTAATCACTCCCTCATCAACCCTCACCATCCTTAATCACCACTTACTCAACTATCCTCATCCCTCATTGTTCATAACCATTGTCTCATTGTCCCTCATCATACCAAATCACTACCTCATCGTCACTAGACATTCCCTCATATAGTAGTGTGTGTTTCAATCTAGTAGTTGGTATAAATTTGTTTTAGACTAAACAATATATTTTTTTGATGTATCTTGAAAAGTGTTTTGATTATTTTTATTCTAATTGGAGTGTACTATGGTGATTATTCTCATTCATGTCTAGTAGATTAGGTAGGCTCATTATGGATTAATCTATGGATATTATTGAATGATTTACATGTTGGAAATAAGATAATATCCTCTTTGTACTTACATGTCCAAAATTCATTGAGGGATGATAACATATGATTATAGATCAAAAATTTCCTCTTTGTGTTTGCTTCATATGAGGTGAAATCCTTCTTCTAGATAGTTGTTTCCAAAACATTGAGTGAAAGGGTTAAAACATTCTAGATATTATCATGTTTGTGAGTTATTATTAAGGAATTATATGGGTCATGAGTATAAATTATTATCATTTATGCCACTAACTTTGTTATGGCATTTTTTCTCCTTGCATTGAAATCCTTACACTTGTGTAAGAATTATGATAGAAAAGTGGAGAGGGGGTTGAGTAGAACTACCAATGCTTACATCTTTCCTCTATGGTGTGGTTTACAAAATATATGTTTAGTGTTTGTCATTTAAGTTTCTTTTTTAGGGATTTGGGTTAAGGGTTTAGGGTTCAAAGTTTATAGTTTAATGTTTAGGGTTGATTTTTTGGGTTCTAGCATTTAGGTTTTAAGGTTTAGGGTTATCTAGTTTTACGATTTAGTGTCTATGGTTTTGGGTTTGAGGTTTTATGGTTATAGATTTATGGTTTAGGGTTCTAATTTCAAGGTTAGGGTTTCATGTTAAGGGTTTTAAGATTAGGGTTTAGTGTTAATATTTTAGGGGTCAAGGTTTTGGGGGTTCAATGTTTAAGGTTCATGATTTTGAATTTTGTGTTTATGGTTTAGTCTTAAATATTGATGGTATAAGGTTAAGGTTTTATGGGTTAATGTTTAGGAATTAGGATTTTTAGGCTTATGGTTTGGGATTTAGGGTTAAGGGATTAAAGTTTAGGTTTTAGGGCTTAGGGTCTAGGGTATAATATTTTAAGGTTATATGTTTAGTGTATAGGTTTTGGGGTTTAAGAATTACTATTTTGAGTTTAGGGATAATGTATTAGGGTCAAGAATTTAAGGTTTATGATATTTAGGGTTTAGGTTTAGGGTTTAATGATCAAGTTTTATGGTATTTAAGGTTTAGATTTAATGTTTTAGGTGTAACTAGAGTGTGCTAAGGTGATTAGATACATTTTTATCTAGTATGAATGATTATATCACAAATTTAGGAATATATCATGTATGAGTGACAACATACCTACATGTAGTACTAAGTATGGGGTAGATGTAATGTATAAATGATTGTATCATTACTATATGTATGCTATAGGTTGAATACCACAAGCTAGCCATTTATGCATATTTATAGACCCATTGATTAAAAAAACCAAAAATTATTTAGGAATTCATCTTGAATCCACCTTCAAGGGTTTTACACAAATGTCCCTAGTCACTCCTTTCTCTATATAGGTGATAATAACCCTTATTATTTCAAGATATATCTTAGCCAATTCCCCCTATCTTTTCTCTATATAGGAGATAAATCAATATTATGGTTTATGTTTAGATGTATAGGAATTAGAAATTTAGGGTTTAAGGTTTATGATTGATGGTTCAAGATCTATAGTTTAGGTTTTAGTGTATAAGGATTGGAATATAGGGTTTAAGTTCTAGTGTTACAGATTAGGGATTATGATATAGGGATTATAATTTATATTTTATACTTAATGGTTTGGGATTTATGGTTTGTGGCTTAAGGGACCAAGTGTTTAACTTTTGGGGTGTGGGGTTTGGTGTTTAGGGTTAGGGTTTTAGGTTTATGGTTTTACACTTAAGGTTTAGGGTTGAGTGTTTAAGATTTAAGGTTTTGGTATTGGGGGGTTGGTTGAAGGTTTAGGGTTTGTAACTTATTGTTTAATATTTAGGGTTTTACATTTAGTGTTTAGGGATTAGGGATTAGGATTTAGGATTTAGGATTTCAAGTTTAGTATTTATGGTTTAGAGTTTATGGGTTTGGAGTTTTAGGTTTTGGGTTTAATTTTTTTGGTTTAGGAGTTAATGTTTAAGGTTTATGACTTATGGTTTTATGGTTCTAGGATTTTGGTTAAGATTTTAGGGATTAATTATAAGGCTTTAGGGTTTAGGTTTGGAATTTAGGATTTAGGATTTAGAATTTAGGGTTTATGTTCTAGTGTTTATGGTTAAGGGTCAAAGTTTTAGGGATTATTTGTTGGGGTTTTGGGTTTAAGGTTAGGGGTTTAGGGTTTAGGGCCTAGAGATTAGGGTTTGGGGTGTGGGGCCTAATTTTTTAATTTAAGGTTTATTACTCAAGGTTTGGGGTTTACATCTTATGGTTTAAGGTTTTGGGTTTGGTGTGAAGTTTTAGTGTTTAGGGTTTAATGGATTATGGCATAGAGTTTAAGATTTGGGATTTAGGTTTTAAGGTTTAGGATTCAATGTTTAAGGTTTAGTGTTCATGGTTTATCATTCATTTTCTAGGGTTTAGGGTTTAAGGTATATATTTTAGTGTTTAGGGTTGGTTGTTTGGGTTCCAACATTTAAGTTTTAAGGTTTAGGATTTAGGGTTTGTGGTTTTGAGTTTGAAGTTTAATGGTTATGGTTTTATGGTTTAGGGTTCAACATTCAGGTTTTAGGGTTTAATACTTAGGGTTTTAGGATTAGAGTTCAGGGGTCAAGGTTTAGGGTTTAGGGTTTAACATTCCTAATTTAGAATTTTTGTAGGGTTTAATGTTTAAAATTAAAGTTATAAGGTAAAGGTTTTATGGTTTAGTGTTTAGGATTTTAGGTTTATGGTTTATGGTTTAGAGTTTAGGTATTACATTTAGGTTTTTAGGTTTAGGGTCTAGGGTATAAAGTATAAGATTTAATGTTTTAAGTTTATGTGTTCTAGGTATATAGTTTAGGGTTTATGGATTTAGGTATAATGTTTTAAGCTTAAGGGTTCGAAATTATGGCTTAGGTTTTAGGGTTTAGGTATATTATTTAGTGTTTATGGTTCAGGGTTTATGGCTTAGGGTTTGGGGTTTATGGTTTAGGTTTCAATGTTTAGGGTTTGGGGTTAATGGTTTATGTGGAAATGGAGTGTACTAGGGAGATTTGTTGCATTCATGTCCAATATAAGTAATCATATCATGACAATAAAAATATGTCATGTATAAGTGATTGCATACCTACATGTATTACTACGTATATAGTATATGTAATATATGAATGACTATATAATTACTATATATTGCTATAGGTTTCATGCTAAAATATATTCATTTATGTATATTTATAGAGCCATTACTTAAAGTTCATTTTCTAAGTTGAGAACAAGGTTGTTAAAAAGATTCTAAGGAAAAGATAGAAAAATCCAAGTATAGTACATAGCCAACAACTTTATCAACTTAAAAGCTATAAAATTAAGGAATTTAAGGTCATAATAAGCTTTAAAAGTGAAGAAATTCATGACTACAATAAAAGTTGATAGTCTACCAAGACAGAAAAGGGGTCTATGTAGTCAAAATAATCATTTTCTTATGAATAAAAGGTGTGTTGTTACTTAATTTATTGTATTCACAAATCTATTGCATGTGTGAATGAAATACAACTTTATTTGAAGATAATTTATACTTTATCCAATGTTCATGTATTGAAACCTTCTAAAGAATGTTTTCTATGTATCTATAGTCACTTGTAGTCTCTTGTATCACTTAAAAAAAGTTGCATTAGTTTGTTTAGAATATTAGGGAAGTTGAGGGAGGTATTTAAGATTCTATTACAAGTTTTATTTATTTAAAATATTATTTAAGTTGTATGAATAATAAATTTGAAAATATTAGGCTCTGTATGCAGAGTCAAACCTTAGAATAGGGTTTTTAATACAAAAAGAACCATAATTTGCATCTCAACTAGTGGAATCTCCTAAAAATCATAGTGAATTTGTTATATAAGGTTTATAAGGTATTCCAATAGGTATAATTATCAAACTAACCTTGTTATTACAAATATAGAGGACTATATTTTGGTTAGCCTATAAATAGTCGTAACAAAACTCAATCAAGAGAAAATTCAAGTGTTTTACTTTGTTGATTGAATATAAACCTCTTATGAAGGTCCAATGTTATTGTTGAAACAATATATAATACTTAATTAAAGTGATCAAAATCATTTTAAAGTTAATCTAAGTCAATATCCTTCAAATTAAGTAGATTAGGTCATCCAAACCTAAAGCATAGAGTTGCCATTGAAGTCCAATTATTAAGAAAGCAATAAAGGAAATTGGTTTCTCATCTTCAGAGACAGTCTCAAAAAATATTAAGGAAGTTTTATGTTAATCATTTGTTCAAATTATATTTATTAATAACACCTTTTCAAGACCAAACATGCTTATACACAATACTATAATAGTGCTTACAACTTAGTCAACATTTTGGGCACTTTGGTGATCTAATTGGTATTTTGATCTTGTGTAAATACACCTATGAGTATTGTATCATTGTATTTATATTTGGATTGAGGTTTTGAAGTAAATTAGTCAAAGAAAAAGGTAGTTGTGAACTTCTTTGTATTAAGTCCTTAAGATGTAGAATTTGCCTAATAGGCCTATAAAGGGTAGAGTTATTATCATCTACATTTTGAGTTGAATTTATTCATGAACTAGTAAGATTGAGTCAAATAATTGGTGAGACACTTATAGTATTATTCAAATAGGTGAGGATGTAAAATTGAGTGCTTTAAGAGTCAAATAAGGGTTTTGCTTGAAGGTAGATTAATGTCTTAGGATTGAGTACCCTATTTTAAGTCATTGAAAGTGTCTTTTAATCTAAATATAGAGGCTAAGAAGTCAAGAGATAATACTAAAGAATAAGTTCATTAGTATTTAAATAAAAATACTTATAATAACTTTTGTGATAGACCAAGAGATATTTTATGGTTAGGAAAGGCCCTGATTACAACCAAATTTCTAGAGGACCTTGAAGTAGACTAGGTTAAATAAGTGGAGAACTTAGTTTGACACCAATAGGGAATAGTAAAGATTAATAAATGGATTACATATTTAGGTAGGGCATACTCCTTGAGATCAAGATATGGATTGGTTATTTAATCATTAGGGTATACTCAAGTAGATAAAATACGTAGGTAATACTTAAGTAGGTAAATTAGGCATGTAATTGTATAGATATATTACATATGCAACATGATTTGTAATTTTTTTTAATTCTATCTTACGATCTTAAAATTATAAAAAAATAAGTACTGACTAGAATGGAATTTGAAAATCTAACCCCTAAATGGTAACTCCTACAACTCTGTAATCAATTTTAGAAGATACAAAGTGGTCATATTTTTGTTATATTTAGTAAAATAAATTTAAAGTATAATAATATAAAATGTAATATAAAATTAAATTTAAACTTATAATTATTACATTTATTTTAATAAAAATATCCTTACATAAAAATAATATCCTTGCAAAAAAGCAAATAGTTATTTAGGGTCGGTACTGACCCTTTCTACATTTGCATTAGGTTTTTTTTTAAAAAGGGCATACGCCCTTTTGAAAATGACATACACCCTTTACAGAAAATGTTTTGTTTTTTTAATTGTGTCATGTTTTTTATCCCCCATCTTTGTGAATCCATCCATATATATACCAAAAATATGTCAAAAATTCAAAAATAATCAAATATATCAAAATATAAAAACATTCAAAATATTATGGAAAAAAATGGCCTTAACCATGACATGAGTTTCTAGTTTACTTATTTACATATGTTATTTATCACATATATTTTTAGATATAATTATATTTTTAATATACATGAATTTAATTATGTATATAAGTGTGATGTAGGATATACATACCTACATGGATTATTATTGTTATATTCCATTCTACCTAGTGGGCATGCCTATGGTTATGAAATATAATTCTACAAGTTAAAATATAAATAATAGGTTATATCTATCTATTACCTCAAATTCCATTAGATCTAAACATATTACAAGTTTTATTCTAATTACTCATATATAAATTTTTATTACACATATATGTTACTTTTCTATGATGTGATATTGATACATAAAATGGAATAGACTCATTTAACTTATTTTATGATCCTTTAATGATGTTACTTTATTGTATGATAGGTTATAAATTACGTACTTATTATGTGGGAACCTTGGCCCTTGGGTTCAAAACATATCTATGAGATTTATGATTTTTATGTGTGACATTGATATTTTCCATTTTTTTCCTTTGCCCTTATGTGTGAAATATTTTATTGGGTAACATTTGAATATACCCATTGTTTGAAGACCTTGGCCATATGTTATATCTGACAGTTGAAAATTTCCCATATTTTTAAAACTACTCATGTCCTTTGCATTATACCTTTGGATTTTATATTTTTAACATATTCATGTCCATTACAAGAGGACCTTATCCTTATTGTATGACATTGTGTGACATTTTGTGTTGTGCTTGTTTTGTTTATTAAGATTTAATAGTGTTGCCATGAGACATATCATATTTTTGTATGTCATAGTATAATTCAAAGATCATTAGTCTACTACATACTTAATTTTTATATCTATCTATGCATGACAATTTTATGCCTTAAAACAAATATGTTACATACATGCTTCAATAATTATTATATTATTATGATGACATACTCTCCACATGTTGACATAATTCTACATTATTATATCTTTATCAAATGGTGAAATTATATCCTCTTTTGAGATAAGTGAATTGAATTATATATCCCTCATCTCAAAATAGGGGCATTACATTGGGTTGGTATTAGAGATACAAGCTTCCATGAATAGATAAAAATCACATTTGGGACATAGTACATGTTTTAAAAAGATAGAATAGATATTTTTAAATATTAAACTTAATTCATAAATCAAACACATGACATGTGTCATAATATTGGTACAAATTATTTATCCATATTTACTCACTTTACAATGACTCAAATTATATATTCACACATACTTGAATGCATATACAAAATGTTTGAAAGATCAAAATTTCATGTTGTAAATCAACATATTTGGCATCACTTAAGGATAACCCATCATTGTCTCACTCTTTTTAGGTTAGTACATTGAGTAATATTCCAAGTTCATTATTTCTATAAAAATTCATCTTTTCAACTCAAAGGATTTATTAGTTACTAAAAATTGGGAATTGATCACTCTCAACTTTCCATTATACTAAATTCTCAAATTTATTTAAAAAGAGGGAATTGTTCTCCATTAGCATGTATAGGTTACATGAAAATTTGGTTTCATATCCTTATAGGTGTAATCCTTCTTTTATTTCCTCTAAAATTTTAAAATTTAAAATTTTATGTTTTTGAAATTTGAAATATGGATAAATGACTACTTCATGTGTTGTTACACAGTTTATTAAATATAGTTTACCTAGATAATTGGAGTATCCACTCAACCAAAAATTTTGTTGTACACTCTCATGTAGATTTTTTTTTGTTTAATTTATAAATTAATGTATGATGTTATTTCTTGACACATCCTAAACCACATGACTTGTGCCGAAATATATGGTTTGTATTAGCCATTCCCCTAAGCCACACACACACACACACACACACACACACACACACATGCATTCATGATTGACCTTATATTTTCCAATGCTAATACACATAAATATTAATAGAAAATTCTCATACTTATTTATGTTACCCTCAAAGTGTTTCTAAATAAAGATCATTATCCTTGATTTTTTAAGACATGCTCACTTCATGTAGACCCAGTTTGCTTCCATGGACCTATCCACCTAGAGTGGTTGTGTCCCATGCTAAATAAAAAATATTTTTGAATTATAAAATTATTATTTTGGGTTTTCCATCATATTTTATAAGGTTAGATATATGAAGTTAATTATTTTTCCCCTATAAATACAAATCAAAGGTCATTCATTATCCATACTTGGTTCTTACCTTGGCACTATCAACTTATCACTAATACATTTATTCACATTGAGATAATATTACACATTATTCCAAAATTTAAGATAACTTACAATGATCAACTATGATACAAATATAAACCATCTCCAAGGATGTAATAACTATCATTATGAAGTATCAAAGATAAAAATATTCTTGAATACATATAATATAGGAGCACAATTGCATAATTACTCTAAATTTGAGAACTAGGTGAGATTGATTTCCATCCTTAGTGTATTGGATACATAATTAGTGGTCAATCATAAAGGATTTTATTTTGGATATCTCATTCCATTACACTCCTCCATATTATTTTTTTAGGTTTCAAGTTTTCAAGGTGCCCTTAGGGGTTTGAAAAAAAATTAAGACAATAAATTCAATGTGACAAAAATAGAATAACCATAAATTAGTATATTTAACATAATCAAGTGACCTATATTTTTATTTATGAAGAGTGGTCCTATTTAACAATACTCTCAAATTTTTCTTCTAATTTTTCACTTTGAGAGTTATTATTTTTCTATCATTTACTATCAATCATCAGGGATAGTAAACTGGGAAGTCCATAGCCATCAAATACAACTAGCTTACACTTCTATCTAAAAAGTTAAAACCTATCAAAAAATAATTCATATTCTATCCATGATCCTCTAAATTTTTAGGCACATCTTTGGTTATTTCAACATTCAAATATCTTAAATGTCAACATAGATTTCAATTTGAGCTAAGTACATTTCTTTGTGGTGTTTTCAAAAAATATAATAATTCTATTTTATCAATTTCAAAAAAAATGTTAATTATTTTAAATATTTAGCATTTTTATATTTACCATGTTTTACAACTATTAAACAAACATATTTATTGTTAAATGAAAAATAGAGAAAAATTATAGACTCACTAAGATAATGTATGGTTTCTCTTAGTTATTTCTTCACCTTGTGATCTATACTCAATTTGTACTTTTTTTTATTGATATCAAGATATTTTTAGATTTTAACATTGTTTGTCTAAAATTTGTGTTTATGCATTCACCATAAAATAAAAATTCTCATATTTGACTAGTATTAACCAAGAATGATGTAGAGGCATATCTTCTAGAGGCCATCAATTTTGATTTGTAAACCTATTTGAGCTCTTGTTCATGCCTAAATGAAGGTATCAAAACATTTAATCCAAACATAGCTTACCTCATCTAGTTAGGGACGTTTTCATAACTTTATGTAGGGCATACGTGACCATATAAGGGTCTAAAAATGCAATTTATACTATTTTTTGGATTTTTCCATTTTTAGAAATTTGAAAATTTTGTAGCCAAACATGAACTTGATTTTAAATTAATAAATTAGGTAAAATTTCATTTTTATATAATAATTGGATATTTTTAGGCTTATTAAAGATTTCATGTAAATCTTATTAAAAATAACATCTTTTAAAAATAACAATTTTTTTTTTAGATTTCCAAATTTTACATGTCAACTCCAATTTCAAGCTATTTTCTTTTAAACACTTTTATGTAATTATTTTAGTCATTCAAGGTGAATCAATAAATATTATGGTCGTAAAAAAAATTGATTATTGTGCCTATTGATATATTTACTTTTCTAGTCTTTAGATTCATCATCTGGTATAGAAGTAAGTTTGAATCTTCATGATAATATATTTATGAATTTGTATTATTTTTTAAAATTTATATTTTTGAGAGTATTTTTTGATTGAATAACAATGTAAGTTTCTTGATAGGATGAGTAGGAATTCCCTAGATGAACATGACTATGCAACAACTGTAGACTTACATAGGACACTTAATTTAAATTGTCACAAATGTCACAAATCAAATACAAAGGAAATCAAAGGAGGAAAAAGAGGAAGAAATAGATCATGAAGAATAATATTATAAAAAACAAGGAATAATAAGAACATCCACCATCAATGGAAGAGAGGATGGTTCAATCTTTATATGGAAGAATTAAAGGAATCAAGCTTTAAGTTTTAGAGTATGGAGGTAGTTTAAAAATAGAGGATTTGATACTAGTTAATATTATCAAAACACTTTATACATTGAAAACTCTAAGATAATAAAATAAAGTAAATTTTACATGTAGGAGCTTAAAGGGTCATGCAACTATTTAGTCCCACCAATAGAAAGAGAGATAGAGAAAAGGTAAAGAAAAATCAAAACTTGAAGCAAGATAGATAAGAAGAAGAGGGATAAATTTATTCATAGTGATTATGCAAGAACCCTATTCATAATATTCAATAATTTAAGGGAAAATAATGACAATATACAAGAATATATAGATGAGTTTTACAAACTTTCCTTATTAACAAAACATGATGAAACAAAATAACATATGGACACAAGGTATATTGATGATTTGAAGTTTTATATTTAAGATGAGTTGAGCATGTACATAATAATTTTCATTGATGAGGCTTAGCTATTACCTTTGAATTCAAAATAAGAACAAACTAGATAAGCTTTTAGAATATCAATTGAGATAAAAAGTGTAAAATCACTTGTACTAAGGGGGTGAGGTGGATTTAATTAAACTAAAGGATGATACCCCTATGATATAATAATAAAAGAGTATAATATACCAGGGTTTTAATGACAAAAAAGAGGAAGGTGTTTTCAAAGAGGTAGAGGCTATAATGATGGTAAATGAAGGAATGATCTAGATAGACCTTATGTTTGTTATAGATGTGAAGGAAACAAAGTGTTTGAGTGTTCACACTATCATGAATAAGAAATGAGGCAAGAAGATTTCCCAAGAGTAAATTTGGTGTGGGATGGAACACAAAAAGGTTATATAATTTTTAGTGGTAAATATATGAGAAAATCTAATGATGAGGAGAGCCATGATAGCTCCAACAAAAGAACAAGTTTAGGATAAAGAAGGTGGTGACTCATGGCTGCATACAAATATTTTTAGAATAAGGTGCACTTTAGGAGGTTATATATGTAAATTAATTATAGATGGTGGTGGTTTTGAGAACATGGTTTTTATTGAAATTATAGAGAAACTAGGTTTTCAATGTAAAAAACATCATTATCCTTATCAGATTTAATGATTTAATAAAGGAAATGAATTCAAAATATATAAAATGTGTTTAATCAAGTTTTACATAGGAAAAAATTATAGAAGTGAAATTTGGTGTCATGTTATTCCAATGGATACATGTCATGTGTTACTAGGAAGGCCATGTAAATATGAAAAAAAGATAATTCATGATGGAGAAAAGAATCCATGTAATTTTTGGAAAGTTGATACAAATATATTTTCATTATCTATTAAATAATAAGGGTAGGAATAAATCATGCTATCCACAATTCTTTTTATTAAATACGTGAATATGAAAAGTTGATATTATACATTAATATAAAATAAAGAATGCATGGAAGTTGAGAAAATACTAGCATAAGTAGTAGAAGTACTGAAATAGTATTCACATATTATACCTGATGAGATACTAGATGGTTTACCACTTAAGAGAGACATCTAAAATCATATTAATTTGATTGTAGGATCAACCCCACCAAATAAAATGGCTTATAGTATGAGTCTAATAGATCATGTATAATTGAATAAACATGTTACTCTATTGATGAGAAAGGATTTAGTAATGGATATCATTAGGACATGTGAAACACTATCATTACTAACTCATAATAAATATGGGACATAGACAATGTATGTGGATAGTAGACAAATTAATAATTATCATCAAATACATATTTCCTATACCTCATTTAGATGTTATGATGGATGTGCTTGTAGGACCAAAATAATTTACTAAGATTGATTTAAGGAATATATATTATCATATCGTATTATTTAAGGATATGAGTGGAAAACAACATTCAAGATTAGGGATGGATTATTTGAGTAGATGGTGATTCCATTCATATTATCTAGATCACCTCACACAATTATGAGGTTTATGAACACAGTGTTGTGGGATTACATTGGTAGGTTTGTAGTGGTTTATTTTTATGACATTTTGATATTTAGTAAGGTTAAATAAGATAACTTAAGGCATTTGAGAATGTTATTAGAATTATTAATAAATTATAAGATTTATACAAATTTGAAGAAATCTAAGTTTATGTAAAATAGTTTGGTTTTTTTTGGGGATTTTTAGTTTTAGCTGATGGTTTTGGAATGGATGAAGAAAAGGTAAAGGTATTTTTGACTTGTTTATTCCAAAGAGCATCATAGAGGTAAGAAGTTTCCATGGTTTATAAAGTTTGAATAGAATGTTCATTAATAATTTTAGGAGTTATTTTTTACCAATAATATATTGCATGAGAGGAAAATAATTTTTATGGACAAAGTCAACCAAAAAAAATTTTGATTATTGAAGAATAATATTATATAAAAACCTATTTTAGCATTACTATATTTTAACAAAGTATTTGTGGTTGATTTTGATGCTTCACATGTGGGAATTATTGTTGTATTAAGTTAAAAAGACAAGCCGATATCATATTTCAATGAGAAATTGAATGAGGTAATAAATGAGTATTTACATATAATGTTTAATTTAATTACATTAGATAAGAATTAATAAATTGAAGGCATTACACTGTTCCTAATGAGTTTATCCTATTTACATATCATGAGGCTTTGAAGTATGAAAACACTAAAAATAAATAATATAGTAGGCATGCAAAATGGGTGCCTTTTTTCAAAAGGATATGATTTTCTATTTAATGATAGATCATGAAATCATAATTTTTTAGTTGATGCTCTGAGTAGGAGAGTGGCACTATTAACTAATATGGTAAATTAATTAGTTATATTTGATTTTGTTAAGGAATTATATGATATTGATCTATATTTTGGAAAATAGTTGAAAAAATAAAGAATCCATTAACATGTGATACACGTACTATTTATGATGAATACCCTATACAATATGGTTATCTCTTAAAGTGAAATTAATTATGTGTTCTACTTGGGTTTCTTAGAGATAATATTATAAGATAATTTCATAGTGGTGGTTTGGGTAGACATTTTGGTAAGGTTAAGACAATATAATTGGTCGAGGAGAAGTATTTTTTGACAAATATGAAGAAATATGTGCTAAGATATGTCTAAATATGTAGGATATGCCAAGTTGATAAAGGTTATGCATAAAATATAGGGTTGTACATGTCATTACAAGCTCCAACATGGCCATGGATAGATTTGAGTATGGACTTTGTGTTGGGGCTGCCAAACACACAAAGAGGCAATGATTAAAGTTTGCTATTGTATATAATTTTTTAAGATGGTTAATTTTATTTCATTAAATAAAATGAATTATCTCACTATAGAATCAAAAATATTATTCAATTATGTTTTTAGATTTCATGGTGTTCCAAAAATCATTACATTAGATAGGGACACAAAATTTCTAGGTTTTTTTTAGAGGAATATATGGAATAAATTGAGAACTAAACTAAAGTTTAACAATGAATTAGATAAATATAAGTAATAAACATGAGTTTGAAAAATTTATTAAGATGCATAGTTGAAGAGAATACCAACCAATGGGACATGGATTTACAACAAGATCTATTTACATATAATAATTTATTGAATAGATTAATAGGAAAATCACCATTTTAGAATGTTTAAAGAATAAATCCTAAGGGTATTTTAGATTTTTCATAATTAATAGTTACATAATGAGTTATTGATGATGCATAATCATGTACAAAGTACATATAATAGTTTCAAGAAGAAGTAATAAGAAAACTATAGGAAAATAATGAAAAGTATAAAGTAAAAAATGTAACAACAAGGTTAAAGATATTTGAAGAAGGATATTTGATGATGATGTATTTAATAAAATTACTATTTCACAAAGGAACATATAAGTTAAAGTAAAATAAAATTAGTGTGTGTATAATTGTGAATAAAATCAATGACAATGCTTATGAGGTGATTTTACCCAAAAAAAAATGATATCTCTCTAGTATTTAATGTTTTATGTTTATATGATTTTGATGGAGAATATGGTGAAGGTGAAGAATTATATTTAAAGAAATAGGCACCAAGGAAGAAGAAAGAAAAGATGGTGAAAATTCTTGATAACAAGATAGTGAACAAAAGACAAAAAAATTATAAAAGGTATTTGGTATAGTGGGAAGGACTAAAATAGGAAGTCAAAACTTTGATTTCATAATGGGAGATAAAATCAAATTGAAAAGAATAAATGGAATGAGTATAATGAAAGAAACTTGTAAGAGCTAAGTTGTTTTCAACTAGAGGAGAATGATGTAGAGGCCTATTTTATGGAGGCCATAAATTTTTAATCCATACGTCCATTTGATTTTAATGACCTCACTAGTTGACACATTTTTATAACCATTAAATAAAATATGATTGCATGCCTCATTGGATTCAGGTGGGGTTTATCTAATTGTTTGGATGCAAATCATATGGATTTCACACACACACACACACACACACACACACACACACACACACACACACATATATATACATATACATATACATATACATGTGTGTGTGTGTGTGTGTGTGGAAAAACATATACAACTTGCTTTAGCATTCAAAGCATAACAATGTACACCCATTGAACATATATATATTCATGTAAAACACTCTATGTGTGTGTGTGTGTGTGTGTGTGCGTGTGCATGCATATATATAGATATATATATGTATGTATGTATATACATACATACATACATACATACATACATACATACATACATACATACATATATATATATATATATATATATATATATATATATATATATATATATATATATATATATATATATATATATGACTACAGTGGTTTGCATGAATATACATATGTTCAATGGGTGTACTTATGCTTTGAATGTTAAAGCAAGTTGTATATGTTTTTACATATATACATCCATATATGCTCCAAAGTTAGACTCATTGAGTTATTAGATTGGGTAATATAATTTTGCAATCGTTCCTATAAACCATAAGCTTGCATTGGTTAATTTTAAAATATCATAAATTTGGTGATGAGTTAACATGTGTAATTAAAAGTAATTTATTTTTTTAATAGTCTTATGTATTAGTGGTAAAGGGGTTTAATTTTAGGTTTGTGGACTTCTTGTGGAAAGAGGTCTTGGACCCCAATGGGAATCGTGAGTTTGTTATGGCATTGGATTTAGTACTGTGAAAAAACAACTTGATTTTAGGGTTTTTGGAAAGTATTTACTCAACCATAATTTTGATCATTGACCTTTAATGGAGAGAGAGAAGAATATGAAGGGAGTATGGAGAAAGGATGGGGTTTCCAGACCTATGTTGGTCACCGCCATGATGGGGTGATTTGAAGGAAATAAACAATAGAGAGGAGGTGTAGAAGGAAAGGAGAGGAAGGATGATGTACAGGTAAGGGGATCAGTCTCCAAAAACATCATCAACTGATTCTAAACCCAACTAATCACATTCACTTTCTATGGTTTGATTTGAATCTTCTTTCACAGTCTACCTCCTCCTTTAACTCTTTGGGATTAATAGATTCTTACACCTCGTACTTATTAATTTTAATCTTATTATAACCTAACTAATGGAATTAAAATATATCCATAAATTCAAAACTCATCCTTTACCTCATTATATTCATCTCATTCATAAACTTGTTCTCAATCTCTTTCTAGTTTCTTACTAGGCACCTTCTTTGGGTCTCAAGGACCAAATATTGGTCTATGTTCCAAAAGATAAATATTTTGTCACACATGATATAATATGATCATAATATACCTAGTAAAACCTCCTTAATAAACTCAAAAAATATTATATTCTCATTCCACACCCTTTTGACACAATGTTATCTCAAGGCTTGTAGCCTTTTTTACTATATTTTACCTTATACACAAAAGTTATGATTACTAAGGAGATTATAATGGAATTTATAGGTACCATATCTAATTTTCCATGTATAGGTCAAATTTTATGGGCCAACTCCACCTTTATCTCATACTTCCTTTGTAGATGTTATCCAAACTAGGCCTAATTAGCCTTTATACACACTCCAACCCTAGAAACCATATTGTATGGCCTCCAATTAGACTAAAACATAGTTATTAAATATTTTAACATAAAATATAGTAGGATTAAAAAAAATTATAATTTTTTTAAGGGTTAAAAATCCCCAAAACACCCAAACCCTAACTCTAAGGTTTCTTTAGCCCTACACAAGCTTAGAACACAAAGAATTCAATATTTTGAGTTTGGCAAAGGTTAAAAATCCCAAAATTCTAAATATAAGTATATTTTAACTTCTTACATATCATAAAACTGATTATAACCTTTTATTTATCTCCATTTTCTCATAATATCTTCAAACATGACATTTCATGCATGAAAAATGACTGTGTAGAATAGGGAGGGTCCCAAATTATAGTGTTTTAGGTTTTAGGTATCCTTAAAAAGTTATAATACCTCAAATATGTCTATAGAACCCCCATATAACTCTAAAAAATGTTTTAAATTCATATTATCATACATATTGGGGCTTATTCATCATTAATCTCAAGGTTTTGTGTCACACATAAGACTATGTCAAATCTTAGGAGGACTATTTACAAACCAACCAATTTATAGATTGTACCAATGTTTTTTAGATGATTATACACATTTTAAATGCAAAAATACGTTTAAAATAAACCAACATCACTCTCACATTAAACTATTACTCTACCTACTTGACTTGATCACACAATAGGGTCTCTTTAACTATCAAAATAGGGGTATGATAGTTAAGTAGAACTTGTCACTTCCTTATAACCTATACATTGTATTTTCAACCCTTAATTAGATTTAAATAAAAAGATTTAAACAAAAACTCTCACTTACCAAATTCTATCTCCATAAGTGGATTGAATAGGTCTTAAGGATGAAAGATTTGTCCTATTTTGATTGTGATGATTGCTTTCAAGGTTTCAAGTATAAAGATGCACTTTACTCTATGTTTATCCATATAGGGATGTATTACCCATTATTATTTAGGCCTATATATATGAAATAAATTCAAAAACCAATATCATAATCTCTCAAAACCTACTAGTCTCATGAAATCATTCTAAACTCTCTTCTTTGACTATGACCTACAGTCACCTTTTGATTATCATTCATAGTACTTCATTCACTTGCAACTTTACACAAAGGATAACATATTTATGGCCTCAATTTACTTAAAGGAAAACATGAAATTAATTAAAATACATACAGTTAAAGGAGAATCTACAATAAAGTCACCTTTATTTATAACATTAATCTATGTTACATGATAGTCCTTTCTTGGACTTGAAATCTTCTTTGAGAGGTTTGTATGTTCTCTCCTCCTCTGATCCTCCTACTTCTTCTTGGAGACCTATATTATCATTTATCTATTCCATACAACCTATACAATGACTTTATCCTTCCCCACTTCAACGTGGGATTCAAGGTGGTTACATCAACTTCCTTCCATAACTAACCCTCAACGTACAAGGGTGATCTTACATTGATTTAAATGACTTGTTTTAAGCACTAAACATGAAATGCATTAAGAACCCTTACTCATGAATTGAATGGATCCATTAAACTAACTTTTCTCACCTAACCTATTCAAAACATTAATTTTACCCCCTTATACTTAATCATAATATTTGAATTTTCAAAATATTAGTATTGGAGGGGAAACTCCAAACACCCTCAAAACTTACTCCTATGACTCTTAGGGACTCCAAATGACCTCAACTACATGAATGGACCTTAAAATTTCACTTTACACACATCAACACCCAAACTTGACCAAATTTTACTCCTAATAACTAAAACACAAAATTGATGTCTTTTTACTTTGATGCTCCTACACAAAGGCACTTGAAATAAAGGAAATAGAGAGATGTGTATGGGTTGATGCACTTAGATAATGCACTTCTGCTATTGGTGTGGCACCACTATGAGGGAGAAAGACCAAAAATAAAAAACCTTCTTAGCCTTTTAAATAGGCATGTGGATTTTATTATTTTAGTTTAAATTCTATTATTTAAATTTTATATTAATATTGATAAGATCTATTAAGAACCCTGTTGGGGTATATACTATGAGGGTATGTTTTTCTATACCCACATGGGTTTATGCCATAGCCAGGGGTAGAGTTATGGATTGTGTATGGTGAATTTTATGAAAATGTCTTGTTATGATATTGTTTCTATGGATTGAGTTGGCTGGTTATTTTTGTTTTACTATCCCATAGTGATTGTATAGTTGTGTGTATAATGGTTCTTGGATTGTATTAATTTTGGGAATCATTTTAAATTTTTGCATATTTCATGTCGAGGATTATAAAATATAAAAGTGTATGTATTTTTTTTCATGTGCTAAAAATTATGGTGAAATTTCTCAAATTGGATGCTACCTCTTATATTGGAAATTATTATCATTAGCTAGAAATCATATATCCTATTTTCTATTGAATCTAGATGACTGGTTTGATAGACCATGTGGCATGTTATAGTTGATCTCATTGAAACATAAAAACTCATTTATCATAACTCAATAATGTATAATATTAAAACCCATATGTTGACATGTTTCCTATCTAGCATGATAAACGTAAAACCACTTTGTTGAATGTTTACTTTGGTAAGTGGTTACTAAGACATGAGAAAAGTATATGTTTAGTTTAGCTAGTTGCTTATGCAATTATGATGGAGATTGGCCTTTACAAGAGAAGGAAAAACTTATTATTGTGTATTATTTTAGAATGATTTATTTGAACCTTAAAGTCAAGTTAAAACCCCATGTTTAATATTGGGAATCATGTTGGACTATTTTATTAGAGTTTGAGATATGGATGCATTCCTAAAATTATTTTGAAACAAGATCTAAAACAAGTGATTTTTACATCATCTTATTATTGAAGATAGATTTTTTTTGTTGGTTATGTTTTTGCATATGACATTTATTGTTTATCAGTTAATAAATGTTTGTATAAAAAAAGGAATTGTTATTTGTAAGATTGGATTGTTTTTATTGAAAGGATTTATATTACCTTGTTATTCATACACGAGAGAGAGAGAGAGAGAGAGAGAGAGAGAGAGAGAGAGAGAGAGAGAGAGAGAGAGAGAGAGAGAGAGAGAGAGAGAGAGAGAGTAAATTAATTTTGTTATATTATGAACTAGATGATGTGAGGTATTATTATGAGTAGACTAGATATTTACATGTTTTTTAATGCATTTATTATAGGATTTATTTAGTTTCTATATGCATTTAACTATGTTTATTTTTACTTGGATTCTTGCACTCATTAGAGAGAAACCAAATTGATTGAAAATAATAAATTAGTTGTGATTATATTAGAGTTGGAATATTCTTGAATGTTGTAGACCTCCTTATGCTTGTTAAGTGCATTGTTGGTGCTATTTTAAAGGAACTATAATGATTATACACTACCATGATTTTTTGGGGGCTTTATACAATATTTTCATTAATGCATTTCCATTTTGAAAAAGAAAAGTTACAGCTGTAAGAATTTTGAGGCCACCTAGATTTATTTGATATGGAATTGAGTCAGTCTGGGTTGGTTTGTTTTTGCTAAACTTGATTTATTAAAATAGAATTAAATTTTTATAATATGGACTAGAAGGAAATTCACATTTCTAGATTTATGCTAACACATTTATTTCACCCTTTTTTAGTACATGGGTTTTTAATAGAGTTAGCTTTTCTTTTGTAAATTGTTTATCTATTTATCTTTGTCCCCTACTTAAATTTTTATGTCTGCCCATGCTACCCAAGATGAAATTTGGAATGATGAAGCCAAATTGTTGATTTTACTTGTATTGCATTAATCATTGTAATTTGATTACCTCGTATAGGCTACCTTGTTTTAAAATTAATACCTATATGGTAACACAATGGTTAATTTTTGCATATGGCCTATGTCTTGTATATACGATAGAATTATCAGCAACTAGAAGGCTATTAAAATTACTCTATCAATCTCAATCAGTTTTCATTGAGACTTTGAGGTGTGAAATATTGTATGTAAATAATATTTATGTTTGTCTTATAGTATTTCATATTGTACTCATAATAAATGAATTTTTTGATCACTCCTTTCAAGATGTGAACTTGTAATGAAACCTCCTTATTTTAAAGTAAGGATATCCTAGTTAACGGGAATTAAAGGTTTCTTTAACCCATAGTTGTAGGTATATGTGTTAATGATATTCAGCTAGCCTTAGGCTATTAAATCATGTTGTGAGAGATGATTATGTAGTTATCTTTCTTGTTTTTTAGTTTTGAGGTACATCAGATATTATTATTATATATATATATATATATTAATGATATTAATTTTGTATACACTTATTTCTTAATAAATCAAGTGTAGAGGTTTAATTTTATATATATATATATAGACACACACACACTTATATATACACATGCACACACGCACACTCACACGCGTGTACACACACACAAACACAATGTTGACTATGCTAAGATATTCTAACAAGTGATAGAAATGTACTTTACCACATTGAATTATGATATTGTGGAAACTTGTTATCAGGATGATATTGTAGCTATTTATATGTACACATTAATTTTGTATCAGACTGAAAGTGATGTTATCACCATTCACTACCACTCCTTATTATTAATGGATGTTGATCTAATCATATTATATTTGGTAACCCATACATAGATGTTTTTTAGGTAATTGGCAAGTTAATTAATGGTCTATTCTTGATTTATAAAAATATGAAATCAACCAAGATCGTAGTGGTTGTTTAGCAGGACCTTTGGGTTAGATCTTCAAGTATCAATGTGCTATATAATCTTGGCAAATTACTATTATAGATACATGGTTGACATGTGCAATCAAAATGTGATGTGATAGATATCTATTCATAAATACAACCCATATCTACCCCATTTCATGATTTTGTTTAATGGCCTAATGGCTGAATTTGTCATGTTATAATTTATTGTTAATAATCGTTAAATCATTTTTTTATTCTTATTTAAAGGATTCAAATGAATCATTAGTAAAAGGACCCTATGGTGAGGAATTTATTTATATGATATTAATATGGTAAAACTATTATTGGTGGTTCATTATAATAACTAGTGTTCATTTTATGTTGGTTAATAGCCCCAAATGGGTGAGTTCTTACTTGTATAACATGACTGTCAAGGATTTTATGTTTACTTTCAGAATGTGCAGTATTGATTTGTTAACATTAAATTTTCATGTTGGTAAATATGAATATGGTTATCTAATTCACATGATAATCATTTTCTATATGTTGGAGCTAAATGTGTTATGGTGGTATTCACCAAGTGAAGGAATATGGGTACAATGACCCCCATGATTATGGATTAAGGTATAATGATCTAATGGGGTATAACTAGAATTGGTCTTCACTTGGGTAATCATAAAGGTTATATGTTTTATAGTTTTATGTTGCATTTCCTTGGGATCAGTTCAATGATGGCTAATTATTGATCTTAACATATTGTAAGTCTTTCATAAGCAAAAGATGGGTATGATAATACCTTGGATTCTTATTTTATTACTTTCCATGCTTATTGTGTAACTCCCATATTATTAGATTTTAATGTTTAGCAAATGGTAAGTAAGATAATTACATGTTATGCTAAATCTTATCTCTTTTGTCTTTAACCTTGTTTATTTCACACTGATTATGATAGTAAGGATACTCAAAGCAAGAACAAATCTTTCTAGCCTCTTGAATCACCAAGCCATAACTACATAGGATGATTGGATACATAGATAGGGTTGAGGATATCTAGGTGGTCCAATAAGGGAGGATGAGTGTCTTTAATAAGGTTTGAAGGTTATTAGTGTGGACCACACATTAACACCCCTTGAATGGTATACCATCTTCTAGGCAACATTTTGTCTATGGAATCCTCTAATGATGTTCATCCCTACATAAGTGTCTAAATGACCCAATCCATTTATGGGTTGTATAATCATCATTGTGTAGACCAAGTTGATGTATCATGCATTATAAATCTACATAATGGGATCTACCCATAGCTTTATTGTGTATTCAGTTAGCAAATCTTAAAAAAAATTAGGTTATTTCATCTGGTATCATAGCCTGTGATAAGAGTATTATCAAGAATAATGATTATTTTTACCACTCCGTAGAATCTAGGATAAATATTGATTCACTTTGCAACTAAATCCATTTTGTTTGTTATTGGGTTCTTATCAGTTGTTGCTCCAACTAAAGTTTGAAAATGGAAATATGCCTAAAATGTTATTCTATGATTCTCAATAATAAGGATAGAAAATCCAAGGCATGGGTGGATTGATAAGTAGAAAGAGGTCCAAAATAGGACTATAAAAACTTAAGAATCCATTGAAGGCATGATTAGAAAATATGAACATGAGATGAATAATATTGAGAATGCTTCCTAGATATTTTCCCCAATCCAAAATTGTTTAAGAAAATTGACATGGAATACATGAGGGGGCTGATTTTGGTTTACCCAACATTAAGGATCTCAAGAAGTTTCCATTGCTTATTTATCTAGATGAAAAAAAAAAAGAATCTGATGATGCATCTAATGTGTGATTATATATACACATAAGTATATCAACCTATAAGGTAGGATAGTTTATGTGGATAAGATGGTGTTATTACATAATGTTGGGTTGATGAAATTATAAAATTATATGAGGGCCATTGCTATCTACCAAGGCCTAGTTGGGTTAACCCTTCCTGATTACAGTTGCATCTGAGCAAGCCTCACTTATCGATGATTAACTTGTATGGGTGAGTCAATGGGATATAGGTGGTAAAGGTTTCACTCTTAAAATTAAGGGAAATAGTGTTTAATATCTATTGATGGGTTTTATGGGAAAACCATCAATAAGTTCTTGGAAGATTATGACCTAGGGAAGACCAAGGGTTTAACTTAAACTTGGAGGGCTAGATTGGGTACGAGGAGCTAGTCTACTTGGGTAAATCAGTTGAACTTGCACTCTCCACTTGTTGAGGTAATGTCTTAAGCCATTAAGAAGATATAAATCATGAATAGTGGTGATATCCATCGTTATTATTATAGATAAGACTATTGTAATTATTATTTAGTGAATTGAATATTCAGTTCAAATTGTTGAAAAGTGTTCAAATGCTAGAATTATGGAAATACCATGCCACTTTTAAGATGAATGGTTTCAAGTGGAGTAGGAATGTCTCCTTAGGTTTAAGTTTCTCTTATGTGAGCAAGGTTATTCTAAATCAAGTCCAACTTTGGAAGACATAGACCTTGGTAAAGTTAATGTTGCATTATTACGTGTATGCAACTATTTTGTTCATTATTATGTATATCAGTCCAGTTGATTCTATTATGCCATGTTGAGTTTTGAAGCATAAATACATTCTTGTGAGACAATGTTAGAACTTATATAGTTTGGAAAAAATATCAAGGAGTTTTCCTTACATATTTTCTAATTTTAGTAGAATTATTATGGATAAATAGAAACTTTTATGTGGTTTTATTTATTTGATAGTTGGGGCAATAAATTGTATGTTCTTGCTTGGCTTATGTGTTACTAGTAGTACATGACTAGTTGAGAAATGAATTTTTTTTTGTAATGTGTCTAATAGTTGAGGAACACTATTTTATCCCAAGTAGTGGACTAAAAATCAAAGACTAGATAGGTCTTAATGCTTAAAAAATCTGATATGATGGCTAATTGCAACCATTAGAACCTAAAAATGAATAACTAATATTATGTATCATAATACTAAGGTGATGGAAAATATATGTATTTTAGTTGAATTAAGGCTTGATTTTGCTATGAGCAATTGACCTCCTTTCATTTAAATGAATAAGCCTATGATTTTGTCACTCTAAATGGCTAGAAGCTATCAAGTGTGTGGATATGTTTTGATTTCATGATGATGTTATTTTGATCATGGGTATGTTTTAATCCCACAAAGAGGTTATGATATATTTGTATATGTTTTACGTCCATGAAGATGTTTAATTGATCTTGGGATGAGATTTGGCATCAATGAGGATGTTATGATGATAATTGATATATTTTAGATCACTAAGATGTCTTTTGTGATTTCAATAATATTTAATAGATGTGGGAAACTATAATTCCAAAAATGATGATATGATATTCACCTAGAGACATGACTAAGTTCATCCTTTCAAAAGATTATGTTGTGATCAAACAACAAATTCTAGTCAACCTTTTACTCATGGAAACAAGTGAATTTGAAGGATAGTGATAGAAACTTCTTGTTGGTATCAAGAAACCATGCTTGGTGATCATTGATAGCTTGCATGGGTGAGCCATCATATGATGATGAGGTATAATAGTACTCAGAGGTCCAAGGATGTAAGTTAATCTTGGAGGGCCTAGCAGGTGAACATGACTTACTTACTTGGGCAAGTGAGATTTTTTTGGGGATTTCTTCTCATTAACAGGTATTGTGAGCCATCTAATCCATGAGGCACGAACATCATTGGTAACTTCTCTAGACTCATGGTTATGTATTAATGGATATGTTGGAATACATCCTTTTTGGAAGAAGGTGTTGGTGAATTTGATATCCTTAAAACTAAGTATGATATTATATGATGCATATTTTATGTCATCTAGGATGGCATTTGGAAATAAGGTGGACTAATGAGAATCATGGAACCTTGTGGTTCATGTACTAGTGTGTTTAATTGGTGTGATGTGAAAATACCTTGGCATAAATCATAAAACCCTTCGATCAACATGTGTGTCATAGTATTGTGTTTCCTTCAATGCATATAAAACTATTGTATGTTGTGTAAACATTCTACATTTTGTTGATTATATTGAACCATGTAAACTTGTAACTTCTCTATTTTTTGTTAATGTACTTAACTTGGGGACTTTCTCAATTGATACCAAATATCAACATATTTATATATATTCTATGATGTAAGGTGGTCATAAACCACCTTGTGATGTATATTTCCTTTCCAGAATTAGCTTCTATTGAATAAAATTTGCCAAGGTATAGTGAATGTATTGTGTGGTGTGATCCCACATCACTACTCTAACGTTGAACATTGATGCATGTATGTGGTTTAGGGAAGAAACATTATATCCATGATTATTATAATGAGTACAGGATAGGGAGTGGAGCCTCACATAGGCTAAAAATCCACTTCTCCTTTTTGCATAATGTAGCCACCTGATTCATTTAGGATGTACACCATGAGCGATAATAAGGTGAAATTAATGTTCTAGAATAAATGTTCATATTTAATTGGTGAAAATAATCTGAACCTTATAGAGTGAGTGTTCATTTAACTGCCTCTTAGAAGTTATTTTAAAAAGATCCTTGTGAAATCCATTTATGTAGCCTTGTGAAGCACAAATTGGTCTAAAAAGTTGGACTTTTATGTAAAAATAACAAGACTGAACTTGCTAAAATACAAACATGTATTGGATTGTAAAAACACATGTGCTATGAATGAGGTAATTGTTTAATTACCTAAAAATAATGTTCTAGAATGAATGTTCAATTTTAAAGGCATATATTGACTGGTAAGTGCAACCATGTTGTGAATAAAGTATTATTTATGCATACCTAAAATTAATATTCTAAAATGAATATTTCTAATTTGTTCAAGTATGGTTGGAATACATGTTGATTTTATGCTCAAGTATATTTTTGAATTTTATGTAATTTTAATACGACCAATAAGTAAGTGTAGTAAGATGGTGGGATTGTAATCCCTATAATCATAATATGAGCTCACAAATGTATGGAGAGAATGTTCAAAACCCTAGGGTTGTATGTGAATGTCTGGTATGGCTTCTATGATGTTTGGTGTGGTTGGTGTAGGATGTCATACTGATCCACAAATGATGAATGGTAAAATAAAAGTAATCATAGAATGATGGATGCGTATTCTTGTAATTTTTTGTGATTAATGTTACCAATAATATGTACAATCACAACGCGTGTTGTGGAAACAATAGTATAATGGTAGTTATTTTTTATTATCATTCTAGAATGAATGATATAAGTTGCATACAAAGCATACTCAAAATTGGTGGATATACCATGTACCTATATGAATGTTGTATTGTTTAGAATTATATGGAAATGATATAAAGTTTTGTGTGTGTGTGTGTGTGTGTGTGTGTGTGTGTGTGTGTGTGTGTGTGTGTGTGTGTGTGTGTGTGTAACTTAAAATGTTTTGGAAAATATCATCTTAAATCCTAATTTTTTTGTGAAAATTGGTTTGGATTAGATTTTTGGCAACTATTATTATGAAGATCCATATTTTTGTCATAATATTCCTCATAATGAGAGGAAGAATTTGTTAAAAAATATTTTACTATTAAAATTTTGATCATGAAATAGTGGCTAAGATGAAAATTCTTGAATATTTATGTCTTGTATGAGCTAACAACTATAAATTTATGAACTGAAGAGTACTTAAAAACTCTTTTGTTGCTAAATATTGAAGTATATTTGATAACCATAGCCTATAATGCATACTTTTACATGAATTAATTAATTTTCTAGTTGCATAGGTGGTTTTAAATTTGGTGAAATTTAGCAGTAACACATTAAAAATAACATATTATCGATAAACTTGCCAAGGTAAGGGTAGGATTAATCGGGTAAAACTATTTGTAAAAAGTGTTACTGCTTTCTGGAGTGAAACAATATCCTTATGAGGCACAAAATCAGAATTTATATACATGTCTAAGTTCAAATATTACAAAATATTATGGCTATAAAGGTGCATAAAATAACCTATTTTTCTCATCTTGGCCTTACAAAAGGAAACCAAGTTGAAAGGACAATTTCTTAGTCTAGTTAAATAAAGGACATGGTTTTCCTAAGCTAAGTATATGGAATATCAACTAGGTAAGGTTGTATATATATATATATATATATATATATATATATATATATATATATATATATATATATATATATAATATATATATATATATATATACCAAAAGGTGAAGTATAAGGTAATAACCCATGTCCATATAGTGAACTATGAAAGTACATTTTGGGCCTGACTTTTATTTTGATAATAATTGATAAAGTTTATCAATTTGGTTACTTCAATTTTGGAACTTATCTTTTGGTTTCCTATAGTGTGCAAAGGTTTTGTGAAAAGAGTGATAAATCCTCTTTTGATGTAGAATGATTCATGATGGTTATTTAATCATGAGTATGGATCCTCTTCAAGGAGGAAAGTATGTCATGATCTCACTAGCTGACACATTTTTATAACCATTAAATTAAATATGATGGCATGCCTCATTGGATTTGGGTGGAGTTCATTTAATTGTTCGAATGAAAATCTTATGGTTAATATATTGGATAAAGTGGTTTATATGACTATACATATGTTTAATGGGCATACATTGTTATGATTTGAATTTTAAAGTGGGTTGTATATGTCACTACATATATTCATTCGTATATGCTCCAAAGTTGGGACCATTGAGTTATTATATTGGACAATATAATTTTACAATTGTTGTTATGAACCATAAGCTTGCATTGGTTGATTTTAAAAGTTTATAAATTTGGTGATGAATTGTCATGTGTAATTAGAGGGACTTTGTTTTGTTTTAATAGAATTTTGCATTAGTATCAAAGGGGTTTAATGTTAGGTTTGTAGACTTCTTGAAAAAATAGGTCCTG
>JARHVA010008152.1:482500-520000 GCA_037957365.1 Torreya grandis
GGCCATTTGGTTGATAGCATACAATAGGGCTATAGGTATTTTTTATGGATACTAATGGTTTATATTATATAAAATATATAGGAAAAAATATCTAAAAAGTTTTGTGTTCATATATCTAAGGGAATATGATTGTTGGAAGGCCTAAACTTACCATTTGAACACTAAATTCTTTCACTATCATCTACATTTTTGAACTCCAAGGTGATTCTAACACCCAAAGTTAAAAGTGGACCATAAATTCATGATTTAAAGGTTTTATGTAATGAAAAAATAATTTTATGATATAATTTTCACTTAAAGAGGATGATATACTAGATATGACCTCACAACTCTACCTACAGGTCCCCTTTTCATCACAAATGTAACCCTATAGGCTGATGTAGGGTTATCATGAAGTTTAAGCTAGATACCTTGGTGATGGACCAAAATAAAAGTATATAATTAATTTATTTATAATAAGGTGTGAATAACTTCAAGGAGGGTTTTATTCATTGTCTTTCAAGGCTTAGATCATATAGATCACCTTTAGGACCCCACATAGTTAATTGTGAGAGGCAAATAGTAAAGGGATTATGTTTTTGATGATGTCTAGCATATAAAAGGTGAAAATAATGGATTTAAAAAAACAAAAAATGACTTAAATGAAATATTATAAAGTTTTAGACATTATCTCAAGCTCAAAATAGACAATAACACCTACAGGTGTTGTACTTTGAAGTTAAAATGTAGTTAGGGTTATACACAGTCTTGACCAAGCAACATTATGAGGGACATGTGAGAGGATAGAGGGATGAATTAAGGTTATGAAACCTTAATAAAAATTATAAAAACCTAATGTAACCATAATTATGGATATTAAATATAGAAAAGAGCTCAAATGATGCATTACACAGTCCATTCCTCAGACTCTACACACAATCTTTTTCTAACAGTTTGATTTGGTTTTTTATGATTTAGGAGGATATAATATTGGAACCAAGGGATGAATTTTTTTTAGGACATCATTATAAATTTTAGAGGACACTAAAATATTAAAATTTATAAGTAAATAGGGGAAGTGCCCTATATTTTGTCTCAGATATAGGGCACTCCCCTTATGTGCAATTTATGTAGTCTTTAAGAAAAGGATATAGAAGGTGATCCAAGGAGCTGGTTGAACCTTAAAATAAGGTGTAGGAAGATGTAAATAACTTTAAAAATAATGATATACATTTATTATAATGGATAAGATTAATAAATGGTCTAAATCATCAAGTATGTAATCAAGGTTATGTAGGCAAGGTTCAAGCCTAGTGCCCAAATGAGAAATCATCTTCAATTATAACATTAGGAGGGAATTATAATGGATTATATAATGATTTTAGAGTCTTTTTAAATGTTACCAAACTCTTTTTATTTATATAAATCATAAGGATATCTACTTTTGGCTTAGAACTAACTCAGACCTACAAGGAATGGAGAAACAAATTCAATAAGAGAATTTTAGATTCTCACATATTCTTGGAGATCATGCATGGGGATATACGGAGTTTTGGGAATTTTATGAATTTATTGAGATATTTTCTAGTGGATTTTTCTAGAAAATTCAATGTCAAATCTACATGAATAAACCTTAAGAGCTTAAAGCACTCAAGACCCTCACAAACCCTAATTAAAGACTTGATGAAGGAAATGGAGATGGAAAGATACTATAATTTCCTATTTTGACCATGAAATTTATTTTAGGTTTTATAAGACTCAATAAATCTCCCAACCATTAGGATTAGTTATCCAAAATTATATAGATGGAATATAAAATAGGGTTTTCTTGACTATTTTATGCATTGTGTAGGTTTTAGGAGGTTTCAAGAGATGAAATAAACTTTGAGAGTGATTTTATGACTTAATATAACTCCAATTTACATTTAATTCCTTTTAAAAAATCTTAAGTCTTCCAACAAAATCTCTTGTCTCAGCTAGTCAAAATTGACATAGTGAGCAAGATGGTGAGAAGTGTGAAAACTCCAAGTGAGAACCTTTTTAAGATGTGCATGTTGCATATAAGGATATAGAGAGTATTTAAAAATTTAATTCACTCCATTATATTTATTTACATGGAAAAAATAAATCTAAATTTGAAGATAATTATGCAAGGTGTGTGAAAGAGGAGTTTTCAGAGTGTAGGTAGTGATGGCTCACTTTTAGAGTAATCTAGGTGATCAGGAATAAAACCAATGCATGGAGAGGCATCTATAAAACCCTTCCCTCTCAATAAAATCATTATAAATACCCCTAATTAGTTTTGGGATGTTCAAATAGGGCTAAATCATGAAGGTAGTTTTCTGAGCCTGCAAAAGGAATTTCATGTGATATTTTAAGAGTTTCATGACTTGGGGTGACACTTGTGCTTCCTAAATTTGCATGATAAATTTAAAAATATCTTCCCATGCACATGTAACTCCTTATCTCAACTTTACAAGTGTCCTTGTGACCTTTTTACTTCTCTCTCTCTCTCTCTCTCTCTCTCTCTCTCTCTCTCTCTCTCTCTCTCTCTCTCTCTCTCTCTCTCTCTCTCTCTCTCTCTCTCTCCTCTCTCTCTCTCTCTCTCTCTCTCTCTCTCTCTCTCTGGTTCTATAATAACTAGCCATTTTGGTCTTTGTGAATAATTCTCCACCTGAGTATGGTGGATCCCTACTCATTTGTATACCATAGATCCATAAATATCACTAATTTTTACTTATTCCATGACTATTCATAGTGTTTTTAATTGAATTATTGATATTTCTTATGTGATGATTATTGTTTCCTTAGCATTGTTATCTCATTCTCTCACCTATTTGTAGTTAAAAATATTCTTATTGTAGGTCATGTGAAGTGTTTTATGATGTGTCAAGGTTGGGTGAGTTATTATATTCAAATAATTCCATTATAGGACTTTTGTCTATTCCTCTTATCCTAAACATTCATCACAACCTCATAATGAAATATTGATTGGATAAGTGTATGTTTGGTTAGTCCCTTGTTCTCATCTATAACATGCAACTAGTTAGTAGTCATAAATTAATTTGGTGTATCACCTCTTTTAGGATTATTTACTTTCAATTTTCTCTTCCTTTTCCCTCAAAATTATATGTGTATTAGTGATCTACAAGTGGTACATCAAGGGATCTAACCCTATCTAGATATTCACCTCATCCTTAGGCTACTCACAGCGTAGAGGTGTTTCAATTGTGCCACTTGGATGAGGAAAGTTGAGACATCTCCTCAAAAGGTGAAAATCCAAGTGACAACATTAATAATTCCAAAAAAAATTTACGGTTTTTTTCATTGATATATAGTTCATGACAAAAAAAAGGTATCAAAAAGTTTTATTCAAACATAAATAGACCTATACAGTTTGGGATATTTTCAAAACTTTTCAAAGGCCATATGTGAAAAACTAAGGGTCCAAAAATACATTTTATTATATTTTTATGGATTTTCAATTTTTTAAAATTTTAATTTTTTTTAACTGGACATGAACTTGAGTTTAAATTTTTCCATTATATTAATTATAGTTTTAATAGGACAATTGGATATTCTTAGGACTATTATGTTAGAGTGGAGGTTTTCTTTTTTACCATATTTTGGGATTTTTCCTCACTTGGAGTTTTCTTACTTTCATAGATAAGCTTTATTAGGTATAGTTAGAGTTACATTTAGAACATATTAATAGGAAGTAACTACCTTGATTGGATATTTTGGGTATATTAATTACTCTTCTCTTATTGCCTCTCTGATTGCCTTTCTTGGGGGAATTACTCATGCACTCTTATTTTTACATCTCTATTTGTGAATAATTATTCAATAAAAGATTGGTTTTGGTTCTTATCTTGTTTATGAAATATTCTCATGTACATTATTTAATTTTCTTGTTGCTATTATGTTATGTACATGCTTGACTCATGCCTATCACAAACTATGCATTCACTTGATCCAAATATATTGTCATCCACTTTGATATGGTATCAGAGAAACTATGGTATTCAATTATCTATTTTTTTATTACTAATAGTTTCATTTGAAATCATCATATTTATTATTTGTAAATAAAGACTAGTTTTCACAATCCATTTGTGGGATTTTTTCATCTTTGGTGGAGTTATTTTTTATAGAACTTGTTCATTGATAGCCATTACCATACTTTATGTGGTTTATTTGTGACTAAGTGTTTTGTGTGCCTTAGTGAATTTTTATAAAAAAAACACTTGTGTACCTATATAAATACTATAGTTTGGTCTCCTCTATTCGTTATTGACCTATGATCAACCTTATCAAGTTCTACATGTTCAACCCTAGTTTCACATTTTTTTCTAGACAGCCATCAATTACAACATTTTCACATGTTTGTCTACTCTCATTAAAAGCTAATACTAACTACCATTCCATGAAACTTCACTAGAAACAACCTTCGACTATAGTAGTGGGGCTTTAACCAATCCCTTAAAACCCATTGGCTAGGCATTTGGCCATGTCCAACACATGTGATTCATATGTGAGTTAGTAAAAAATCAACACAAAGTACTTTTATAGTTTCAAAGGCTTGAAAGTTTCTTCCAAAACAAGATAAGTCTATTCAAGTTTTCCCTATTTTTTTAGCATATTAAACTCTTTTTTTAATAGATTTATTTAAAATAAGGTTAATGGGGTAATTTTCATTTAATGCATAAATAATGCATAAGAGGATCGATTAGGTTTAGCATTATTAATGGATATTTTTTATTATTTTTTATAAAACAATATATTGTGGGAAATATTTAAAAAATAAATTATTATTCATTCACTTCACTTATTCAAATTGGACTTACTTCTTTGGATGCATTATCAACTAAGTCTGACATTCTCTTTCATTTACAAAATATTGTCTTTTGAATCACTGCATTGATTTCTCAAGTCACACTTATTGGCTAAGTTTGACATATTTTGAGCATGAATTTGAAACATTTTAGGGGTTCATCATTTCATAGTTCAGGGGGGTGTGTTGTGATTTTGTGTGTCACTCTTTGCATTCTTCTTGCACTTTCATTTCTATAACAACTTCAACTTGGAATACTATTAAAACTAAACTTAACACTATAAAGGATTCAAGTTTAATAAACCCACTAAATCAATTTAACTATCACGAATGGAAAATCAAGATGGTAATCATTTTAAGTAGTAAGGTTTTGTATAGGATAACCATGGGTGATAAACATGAACCTCACACAAATGTAAATAAATTTATGTGGTATGACCACATTGATGAAGCATATGAGATATTGTGTCTTTATATAGGTCTCCTATTTCACTTAGAGCCTTCCAAATTAGCGCATGATGTATGGACCATTTTGGGTAAACTATTTCAAGAGGAAGAAGTGATAAGAGGTCACAAGATTGAGAATGAAATCATTAGCCTAAGTCCTTGAAACTTTGACATCCTTAAGGATTTATTCACTAAGTTCAAGTCATTAAGATTAAAATTGAAATAATGTTGGATAAATAAATAATATGACCAACTTATTCTTTCTATACTCTGAAAACTAGGTTCTAACTATTCAGTATTTTTATCTACTTTCTATGCCACTAAAAATGCTTTAGGCACTATATAGAAAATTCCTTGTTTAAATACTTTGATTTACAAATTAACTAAATACTAACATGAATTTTATATTAATGGGAAAAATCAAGTTCACAATACCTCAAGGTCTAATTTATAGAAATAGGAATATAAAGATATCAAACAAAGAGAGGAAGAAGAAGAATAAAGATCAAGAGAAGAAGAAAGAATCAACCTCTACCGAAACCAACACTAAAGCCTCTTCTTCCAAATACAAACTGAAGAAAGAAAAGGTGAAGTGTGCCTATTGTAATAAAAATGGGAATGATGAACACAAATGAATGAAGAATCAAATAGATGACCTAACTCATCTCCTAGAGAAGAACAACATAGGTGTTCATGAGTCTATCAAGAAGAATTAATCAAACCAATATTCTACTAAGGCAAAGGGAAAAGGGAAAGATAAAGAAAAGAGAAAGTATCTAGTAGCAATTATAGATTCAACATCTTCATGGATTATTGAATTGAATGCTTCTCACCACATGGGCTCTTCACTAGCTAAGTTTTCTTCCTTAGATCTTTGTAGCATGTCTTATATCAATTTAGGTGATGACACTTTTGTATAAGTTTTAGGGAGAGTGTGTATTGAAATGAAAGGAAGAACATTTGATTATTCTCTAAGTGTCCCTTCACTTTTAACCAATATATTATTAGTGTATCAAATCACTCATATCGGCAAAGGCATGAGGGTTAAGTTTTGACCAGATTTAGTTATCATTAGGGAGTTGCATAGTTATTATATAATGGTAGTGGGTAGGGCATATCACATATCTAGGTTACACACCTAACATTTTTCACCTGATTCTTATCTAACTGCATTACTAAATCATTCAGATAGAGTTGGAAAATTATGGCATGAGTGGTTTGGCCACCTTAACTACCGCTACCTTAAACAACTTAAAATAAATGCCATGATAATAGGCTTGCCTCAAGTTCAATTCTCTAATGGAATTTGTGAGGGTTACTCTCTTGGAAAGAATTATAAATTGAATTTGACAAAGGCAAAGCTTGGAGGGATTCAAAAGAATTGGAGTTAGTACATAGTCGTGTATCTTGGCATTTTCTAGTCTATCTTTTACAAGGGATAAATACATTCTCAAGTTTATTGATGATTTTTAGAGATATACATGGGTCTAATTTCTTAAGCAAAAGTCTAATATGTTTGAATGTTTTTAAGACTTCAAGGAACTTATTGAGAACTAATATTATAAATCCATCAAGGTTATTTAAACTTGTAATGGAGGTGAATATGCCATCAACAAATTTTAGTAGTTTTATACCACATAGGGGATTAATTTTTAGTGTGTGTTTACTTACAACCCTTCACATAATGGAGTTACATAATGCAAAAATAGATCACTAAAAGAGATGGATATATGTATTATTCACTCTAAGTTCTTGGCACCTTAATATTGGGCTCAAACAATTAATTATGCTTGTTATATTCAAAATAAGGTTCCTCACAAGGCTTTGAAAGTTATATCATCCTTTGAATCTTGGCATAGAAAGAAACTTTAAGTTGAGAACTTTAGGGTTTTAAAATCTATAGCTATGGCACATATAATGAAGAAGAAATGCAAAGCTATGGAACCTTAGTCTAAGCTTTACATATTTGTACATTATCTAGATGGTGTCAATGGGTACCACCGTATACATCTAAACACACATGAGTTGTTCATAGAGAGAAGTATTCTCTTTTGGGAGAGTCACAAAGACTCAACACTTGACACTTCTCTTTCATTGAATTTACTTAAAATTGGTGATTCTTCTAATGTAGATCATCTAGAGTGGGTTCTTAAGTGAGGAAAATGAAGGGGATTCATATACATCCACCTCTAGTCATGTTCCATATGATGAGGAGTTAGCACCTAATTCACCCACATCTAAGCCTCTTTGGCACAAGAAGATAATTTAGAGTGCAGGCACTTGGGTAGGGGATCCAATAAATGATAAAGTACCCAGGTAGATTATTAGAGTGGTCCACATGTTTTCTTTACTTCAGTTTTGGATCCACATATATTCTAAGAGGATTTAAGTAGATAATTGAGTGGGATAGTTCTATGTAAGAGGAATAGTCTTCCTTAATAAAAAATCACACTTGGTATATGACTTCACTTCCTAAGGGAAGGAATATGGCTTAATGTATGTGGATATATCAAATCAAGTTTGAAGTAGATGGGTTAGGTAATAAGTATAAAGCAGGATCACTCAACAAGGGTTTTTCACAGGTAGCCAACATTGACTACTCAAAGACCTTTTTACCTGTTACAAACATGACTACAATATGACTCACACTAGTTATATCCATAACACATGGTTGGGATGTGCACCAGATGGATGTGAAGAGTGTTTTTCTTCATATAGACCATGAAGAGGATATCTACATAGAGTAGACACCTGGGTTTGTTCAAGATTCATACTTAGTTTGTAGACTTAGTAAATCCATTTATAGAATCAAATAGGCCCTCGAGATTGGTATGCCAATATTTATTCCTTCTTCCTTACTTCATGTTTCACCAAGTGTCATTTTAACCCCAATGTATACTTATTTTAGTAGTATGATTCTTTATTGATACTAGTCTTTTATGTTGATGATATTTTGATCATCATGAGTTCCTCATCATTTATTATAGTGGTGAAGATAGCTCTATAGGACAAATTTAACATAACATACTTGGGTATTTTTCATTAATTTTTTGACATAGAGATTTCACAATCTAATTAAGATATTTCACTTACATATCCTAGGTATGATCTTGATCTTTTGGTTTGATTTCATATGGCTGATTATAAGCCATCTTTGATTCCCTTTTTCTCAGGAGTCAAGCTTGAGGTTGATTGTTCTACACCTTCAATCAATACAACTTAATATCAATAGCTTGTTCGTAACCTTATTTATCTATCTCATACCAGGATTGATATTTCATATGCAGTGGGACTTATCTCAATATTCATGCCAAAAATCCATGAACTACATTGGAAAGTAGCTAAGAGGATCTTACACATCATTCAAAGATATAATAGATTTAGTATAGATTTCACACATAGGTTGACTTGGTTAGTTTTTTAGATTTAGATTGGGATAGAAATAATCATAATCATAAGTCTAATTTAGGTTATAGTTTTATTTAGGTTCTGGTCCTATCGATTGTTCTATCAAGAAGCAAATTTATATTTCTATATCATCCACAGAGGTAGAGTACATGGGAGATATTAATGTATCTACTATGGGTATTTGGATTCAAGGTATTATATCTAAGTGTGGAATTAATTTTAAGCATCCCATAATCATCTATTTTAATAACTAGAGTACTATACATATATGTAGGAATCTGTTTCAACACTAGCAAACCAAACACATTAAGACTCATGTACATTTTATCTAGGAGATTATTCATGGTTAGGTCATCAACTTGAGATTTTGTCAGCCTTTAGAGTAGCTTATATATATCTTTACCAAACCCTTTACTAAGATCAAGTTTTTTCATCTATGATCTCTTATTAGGGTTTGGTTTACATAAATAGTATCATCATATTCATAGAAGGGCTTCTAGCATCTTCAATTCTTATCTATCTCTCTTTTTGGGGGGAGTTTTTCCTATGGGTTTTATACTTTTTTCTCTACATTATGAGAGATTGCTTTGTATTGAGTACCTAATCGGGCCTAGTTACTAGTACCCATTTTTTTACACTACTTGCCTATGTTTTGATTATGGAGGGGTGTTGGATTAAGGGTTTTATTTTTTTTTCATATTTTGGGATTTTTTCCTCACTTGGATTTTTCTTACTTCCATTGATAAACTTGATTAGGATTACTTGGAGATACATTTTAAGTAGATGAATAGGAAGTAACTCCCTTGATCAGCTATTTTTGGTATAGGAGTTACTCTTATATTATTGGCTCTATGACCACCTTTATTTAGGGAGTTACTCATGTAATCCTATTTATGCATATCTCTTAGTGAGATATTATTCAATAGAATATTGGTTTTGGCTCTTATCTCATTTATGAAATATTCTCATGTATGTGATTTCATTTTCTTTCTAATATTGTGTTGTTTATATGGTTGAATCATGCATATCAAAAAATTGTAAATTTTTTTGATATAAAGATCTTGGTATCCACTCTATTATGTTTGAACTCTCATGTAAAACATACTAAAAAAACAAGGTGATTTTTTTGCTCTTTTTTATATTTACAAATTTTGCATGTCAGCTCCAATTTTGAATTGGGGTTTATTTAAATACTTTTATTCAATTATTTTAGTCATTCAATATGAATCAATAAGTATTGTGTTTTTCATGAAATTCTAAGTATTGTGCCTATTTATATTTTTACTTTGATAGTCTATGGATTCATCAAAGAACATGTGGACCAAAGAAGAAATCGTGTAATGACTATGGTTATTCAAATATTAGGATAATATTAAAATAGTAGGATGAATTTGTTTGAAATATATAGGTGCATTATTATAATGGATATCTAAATCATGTGCTTGATATAATTGTTGTCTTTCATGTATATACTTAGTATAGATATGCATAGTAAATATTCTAACTATATTTTAATAGTTATTGATTAAGCCTTGTTAGTACCAAATATTGTATAGATTTGGGAAGAGTATTTGTCATGTTGATTTGTTTTAGTAAAAACATAAAATGGGAAAATATCCCATGAAATTTTACCTATATAATTCCTTAAAAGATATGGAAACATTATTAAAATATGGGAGTAATATTAGGATGAAGTTTAGAATAGTTTACTATATATGTATAACTTTTGTTGTAAATTTAGGATAACAAATATTTAAATTCATAACTATAAAATTATTGTGTTTAACTCTTTGTGCATTTGTTTGATGAAAACCTAAATAACATATCCTCTAAATATGGTGTTATGAAATAGTCATTAGTGGTAGATCCAATCACTAGGATCATATTCAATTTTTGAATGGTTAACACATGTAAGATAAATAAATTAAGGTTTTTTAAAATTGAATACTATGTATATCCATGTATCCTAATCACTTAGTGTATTAATTACAATAATAAAATTATTACTAGAATTAAATATGTGAAAATGAATCTGTGACTTGAAATAATTGATATGTAGAATGTGATTTTATATTGACTTTATACGACTTCCAATTCATGTTACTATTCCCTCAAGGTTACTTTGTTATGTGTATAGAGGATTCATTGGAGTTAATGATGTAATAATGTTTTTATTTAATATAATTAACCCCTATAGGATTTTTGGTTATAAGTCAAAAACATTTATTACAATTTTGTGTTGTGTAGTCATGTGTTTTTATTTTAGAGTCATCTAAAAATGTCACATGAGTTACAAGAGTGTTACTTGAGACTACCCATCCCTAAATCAACCCTAGACATATCTTAATTCCTATTTAGACACTTATCCATATTTTGTATAGGCCACACACATCCCTAGATATATCAAAATTAGTTTCAAACCCTTCCTTAGAAATCTAGGCCCCTAGTGCCTTAAATCATGCCTCCTGGACACTAGATCCATAACTAGACACTAGCGCTATTGTGCTACTATCCTATTTGGGCACTATTGTACCTTTCAATCTTTTTAGCTCCAATGTATATATTTTCAATTACTAAGACACTTAGGGTCAGCTTAGACTTATTTCAAACCATGCACAAGCACTAGATCAATATATATATATATATAAATTACTTTTAGTCCTTTATCCAGTATATGGAAATTAGATGCAAATACATAAATAAACTCAAAACACATTGTGAAAAATAAAGGTTATTAATCTATATTATGTCCTATATCTGCATATAGTCATCTACAATCACCCTAAGATCAAAATACATAGATTTCTAATATCAATCCCCACTCAAATCACTCAAAATGGCATTCATTCTAGCTTCACTTGCACTTAAGATAGAAATTAGGTGAGGAGAACTATATCAAGATTTATCCCTCATCAAAGTACTGGTATGTAGGAAACTCTCATAAAAAAGGGGTGTTGAGGATGTCTAGCCTACCCAACTAATAACACACATTTACTACTTATGCTGGTCAAATGCCCTAATCACATAGAGGTATAGGGTTTCCATACAAAGTTAGTCACAACAAGTCATAGATAGTGAAGAAAGGTTTATCCACACATGAATAAGATTTCAAAATTAGATATAGGTGCTCCTATAAGATTAGATCAATTCTTACACAAAAGACACTATCACCATAATTAAACACTAGTGTCTTAGTGCTACTATCTAGGGTAGGTCACTAATTTCTAGGAGGATTTTTGAAACCTAGATTTTGTTTATGACACTCAGAAAAGCTCTTGTACCATTTTTTAGCTTTTATACCCTTCATTTTAGGTAGTTTCCAGCTAAGTATCCATTTGTGTCATTTATTTCTATTGTTATAAATATCAATTTAGCTCAATTATTTCATAAATCAGTGGTTGTATTTATTACATATTTTATACCTTGATTTATTTTACTCATACCCTTTAAAAACCTATGTCTTAAACTCCATAAACCATTAAAATTTAATTCATTTAGTGAACTTGTCTTACTTTGAATACTACCCAAACAATAGACCTAAATGTTATTAGGGTTTTTATCCTTCATTTTCCTATTTCTCTTAGTTATGTTAGGCTTATCAAATTTTATTTATTCTATTATAACAACATTATTTAATTTTATTTGCTAAATTCCATCTCAAAAAGTTATATCTCTTCATTAAAGTATTGCTAAGCTTAGTGTAAATCCTATTGAGAATACTTATATTCCTTCTATTTGAGATTATACTATTGAAAATGGACTAGATACAACCCCCATCACTAATACTTCACACCCTTATAGTCCTTATATTTGAGCTTCTACTATTGATAATGCATTTGAAGATGAAAAATATAATTAAAATCAGAATTATACACCAGATGGGAATCAGGACACTCTCCCCTTAATTAATAATGAAACTCTTATAGTGAATAAGGTTGAGATCTTATGGAGTTTTAAATATATAATTTAGGAAAAACCCCATTATCATGCACAAATTATTTAATCCATAATGTAAATAAAGAATAAATCTAATATGGTCAATATTTTACTCCTCCAAATAACAATAGTGTTACACGTGCTTTGGGGGAAACCCAATTTGTACAATAACCAATTTTAAATCGACAATATTAAGCAATGATAACACCTCTTATGGTAGGTTAATCCTCTCTAGATGTATTATCCCTTATGCATGAGATCTAAGATATATAGGCCAAGGTGTTATATATTCATCAAAGTACTACTAGGCCATTCCATGCCTTGGATTCTCATGTTCTTTTACATACACCTTTGTCACAACACATAGCAACAACCCCTTTGCCATCTAGATTTGTGTCACCTATAATTTAATTTTTATGATTGTAAGGGTAACAAAGAGAACCATATATAAGCTTTACACATAGAATGTTTGGACTATGTGTCTAATGATTGGATCCTTACTAAGTCATTCACATGTACTATAGATGACTATGCCTTACAGTGGTTTCATGATCTTCTAAATTAGTCCATTAAAAGATTAAATTGATTGGAAGATATTATTTTTAAAAACTTTTCAATCAACATCAGTGTTAAGGTTTCATATGATCAAGTGGCTCAACTTAACTAAAAATCTAATGAGCATATAACATAATATGTATTTTAATATAAAAATATATTGGAAAATATGACTAGCCCCATGGTAGATAGATAGCTCCAAGGAATATTCAAAGAAAGTCTACCACTAGTGTTGTATGAGGCTATATTACTCAAGAAGTTCCCAACATTCATGATTTATGCCATATAGTAAAAGAAAGGCAAGTAAAGCTTCTCTCTATGGGAAAACTAAAGTACACAATTGGATAATATTAATCTAATAAGAGGTTTAATAAGCCTCCATACAAGGTCAAACCTAGTGAAAACAAGAATGATCAAAAGGTCACAGTTAATGCAAATTCAGATCCACATCCTTGTTTGGTTTTATTATTTTCTCCATAGAGAGTTTTCAAAAACCTTATAGAATCATCGACATGTGTTTTATAGTAGATCTTAGAATGTAATGTCATATCTCTCCCTCCCATCAAGGAGGTTAATATGACTAGGCCTCTTCCAAAGAACTACAATTCCATTGCATTATGTGACTACCATAGGGAATCAGTCCATACTACAAATAGGTGAATTATTTTGAGTCATAAGATACATGATTTTATCGAGGGAAATATTATTGACATGGGTACACTTACATAGGCACTGAAAGAACTAACAAAAGTTAAGGCATTGAAAATATTTTTATATATATTTCTAAAACATATAAATAATGAGGTAGGAGGCACATTAGGTGTTCATTATACATATCAAGCACATCCACCACCAACATCCTAAAATACTATTATAGAGAATACACATCCCATACATAATATCATTATTGTATATCATAATATAGTTTTAGATATACCTCTCTTCACTTTCTTAGATCCAGAGATCATTGATGATAATTTATATTTATATGCACTCTTTGTACAAGCCTAAATTGACCATAATCCTATTCAGAGTGTCATGGTTAACAATGAATCAAGTTTAAACATGTGTATCATTACACTTATACATCATTTGGGTTATTGAGAGTAAGACAATTATGTGACTGATATGGCTATTCATGGTTTTAATGGCCACATTTAGAGCTCCATTGGGAGTTTTACTTCTATTACAAGTTTGGTTAGCAAATTTTTCCACTCGGTTCTTAGCCTTACCTAGTGAAGGTATATTTGACATGTTATTTGGTAGGCCATAGATATAATATCTTTGATCCATTCCATCTAAAATACATAGATGCCTCAAGTATATACATGATAATCAGGTGGCTATAGTTTAAGGTCTTCAATATGAATGTCCTTTACCTATTCCATAGGTAGTTACATAGTAGCCACTAGTTACAGTTATGAGTACAGTTTCTATTTACACACTAAAATTTTTAGTTGAGCTAGTAGTGCAAGTTAGGTGTACTTATATAGTGTTACCATGTATGCATGCTCTCCCATGAAGACCTTTATTAGAGAAACCTTTGTGTTCAAGACATGTTACATAATATAGAGAGCCTCTTTCTACCCATTTCATTTCAATATTAGTGTTATTTATTTCCCAAGGTTTTAACATACATAATCCACATCAACTACAACATATTATACTAGATGGGTCCCCAAGAACCATACAATTCATAGGCCAGTTCATCCAAATTCATAAATTCATAGCACACTTAACAGGACAATTTAGTTAGCTTCTAAAATTCCTATCCCTACTCCACAGGTAGTGTTAGCTATAAATCACTTAGCATAGTCAATTAATAAACCACAAATACCTGTTCACATAGCATACATGATCATTATTTCATTATTTAATACAATACACCTTGATAGTGAGTATCTTTCAAGACTTATCAGTTAGTATGTTATTCCCTAATTTTACATAGTTTTATTTATTCTTTCTCCATATATATAGTTTCATTTTCATGTTTCTTATACACAGATTATATCCAAAAAATGCAAAAACAATACAATATGTCAAAAAAAAACCAAATATTTTCTCATAAAATATAAATTAAATATTGTATGCATTTCCATGATTACATTTATTATACTTGATAGGTGCTACATATGTTATATATGTTATATATGTTAGTGTAGTTAGTTTTGTCACATATACACACTTCACTTTTATTTTTGAGAGTTTTAGATACTTACAGGACCTAGGTCCACCACATAAATCTAGATCTACTACTATCTACCCATTGGGGGGCATATACATAGATACATGAATTCTTCATTTGATACATTAACCCATTTGGGGGAATCTTATACATAGTTCACATTTCCAGGTTACATATTTCTATACTCTACATCATAGATTTAACATTGATTATATATTAATATTGATGATCCTAGACTACTCAATTTTTTGTTGACTACTACTACTCCAGACTTAGTTTTTATACATATTTTCTTTTGAACAAATTTTTACCACATGATCATGCATACTTTCATTTCTAACTTTACTAGTTTTAGACTTGATTATGTCTCTATGATTCTACATCTATTTAATGGCATTTGAATATGCCATTTTACTATGGATCTACACTAGTTGCTTTCATTATATGTATGTTTTGGACATGTACCCATGTCCTCATGTGTGATTTATTGATTGTGTATGCAGGCATTTGAACATGTAATTTTGTGTGTCTCTAAGACAACTTGATTTCTCTTTGCATATGTGGACATCTAAACATATCCTTCTATGCATTTCATTCTCATATATGCTGACATGTTCCCATGTCCCTTGTATTATGTTCACTTGGCCTAATTTTCATGCCTCATGTATGTTGGATTTATGCTTTCATGTATGCATCATGTCCATGGCACTTATCTCTTACTTGTTACACACTCTAATTTTAGATGCCATGAGGGATATCATGCATATCCATTTCCTCCTTGGGTGTCATGATGGACATCATGGCCCATTCCCCTAGGTAGTTACTTAGTTTATTAGTCAAATTTGATGTTTATACACATGCTCACAATTTTATATCTATCTTGAAAACCTTGTGAATGATAAATGTAAGATACATTGTAATTACAAACTTATTATTAGATTGTATTACATTCTAATTTCATGTATACACATTATATTGATTTATTATGCAAATATAATCTATGGTCAGGATAAAACACATCTTGTAGATATTTTTATTTTGAGGTTAGTTATTGCATAATTTAAACAACTCCCCTCAAAAGAGGGGGCATTCATTGAGGTTTGTCATAGAGATCAGTCCATTTGAATTCACTTAGAGTATATTTTATAGCATGAAGGCATAACATATAGAGCTTAGTTTCAAGAAAACATAATGAAAAATAGTCAGATAGAGATTAGAGTCAAGTTGGAAAAAAAATAACATAGTTGGACACTATGGCCAAAAGTGGACACTAGAACCATAGTGCTACTGTCCAAGTTATGTCATTATTATCCAGTAGATTGAGAAGTAGAAAAAAAAATGATTTAATAGAAAGGTAAAATATTTACATTATAGGTTTGGATAGATTATATTACTTATTATAATTTTTTTCTTATTTTTTCACAAAATCATAGCAATTTTATCATATTAAGGGAATCATGCATGATATGAGCACTCCTATTTCAGCTTTAAATACTCAAATATAGATTATTATAACTTAGTCTAGAATCTATATTCTTAAATATCAGATTTAGGGACATGTATTGTTAGAGGCATAATCACTGGGGGTGAATCAATGATGAAATATAATACTAACTTCAATTCCAATCCTTTCAAACACTTAATTAATCACCACAATCATTCATAAAACATACAAGTCATTCATAATAATGAATAAGAAAAATGATGCAAGATCAAGCACACAAAACATGAATTATGTGGGAAATCCTAATGGGGAATAAAATCCACTCTCAAGCCTAAAAACACATGGACTAATTGTATTATAAAATAATCAAAAACATGAGACCTTTTAGTGAAAGGCCCACTTGACAAGGAGCACCCACCCCTAAGCATGAACAAGCACCAACTTATTCTAGATGTTGAGCACCCACACAACATCTATGTAATCAATAACTCCAATAATATGATTGATTTTTAATCTAACAGATAAAAAATGTATAACATATCTCTTTCAACCCTTCACACTCTCTCAATCTTTCACACACAAGCAATGCATCCAAAATACCCTTTTGGATCGATTTATACCTCTTCACTCATCCTCAATCTTGAATTATGTATGTACACTATTATGACATCATAATTATGACCTACATGTCATACACACAATCCTCAACCTGATATACTCTTTAATCCATCCTCTAGGCATACTCACTCTCCTCTTAATTCACCTCTCTACTCTCTATTTATTTTCCACTTTCAAATCTAGAAACCATCACCTTTCTTTTCATTCTTTATAGAGCCTTCATGAATATCATCTTCTTGGTCAACCATAAGACTTACCTTAACCTTTAAGAATTATATCACACTAAGACATAGCTCAATACCACCCTAATATTTTTTCCATATCATCAAACTACCACAATACCACTTAAAAATGCATAGGTATATTTCACATGACCCATAAGACACATCAAACTAATTAAATCCATCACTACCCTCATATACATATGCAAAATCTACTCAAACATTAATCTTGTACACAAGAATACCATGAACTAACAAATAGTTAACTTTTAGGCATTTGATAATAATGAATATGGATTGGTCTAAAACATTATAAAATAATTAAATCCACCTTGAAACATCCAAACACCATCAAGGAAAACACAAACATCCTTCTTAGCTCACTTGCAGAAGATGTTCAAACACATAGTCAACTTTGAGGCTCAAAAAATGTAACTATATGAACAATGAAACCTTCTAACCATTTTTTATGAATATACACTAGAGTATTACACCTTCACTTTTTATAACACTATCAAATTCATCATAAATCAAAATATACATCTCAAACAATATATACTAATTTTCCTTTGTTACTTTGAATATTCAAATTCTAACAGTCACTATGTAATGCAAAAAATTTCAGCCACATGTCTTCATATCATGCCGCCTAGAAACTTGATCAAATATTCTCTGTCAATCTCCTTGGGAGTCTTCTAGTATTTACTTTAAATTGCTAGCCATTTACATTTGATCTATGCTTTTGATAGTGTGACACATGCAAACCCCACATGACTTTTATGTATCCTACCATTAGTCTCTCCTCTTATTCCACTTGGCATCCCAATGTGTAATCTATTCTTATTAACTTATTAAATTCTTTTGCATTATTAATATACTGGTAAATCACCATTATTATGACACATATGACCATTACATTCAATATCAATATCCTTTGACTTATTGACCTCATGATCATCATTAGATATTCATATGATCAAGCGAGGTTTCAACACCTATTAGCCCTATATAAATGTCACTTGATATTGCAAAATTGGCTAAGTATAGGAAACATTGCAATCTTATTAGAAGGCCAAATTTTTACTATCATAAATTTTACTACACACCACCTCATGAATTAAAACTTGGACCATAATATCTTGGTATAAAACTAACCACACCTATGTCCCCAACTTCTTTTGATACTACCACACATGTGAATGCTAACATCATCAATCTACTCACTCGGCCTGATTTGCCAATATGACTAGGAGAACCTAGACATTCATATGACTACTCTCGTGTATTCCTTTCACTTCCACAAGAGAAAAAATCCTTCTTTCCACCTCATATGACCTATATAATAGGAACATAACATCAATAACATTATCTATCATCCCAAAGACCTACACACATGATATTCACTCTCAAATTTACTTAGAACATATCACTTTTTCATTAATGCTTTATGTACTAAGATCATCTTGACATCAATGATAGCCAATGCATCTCAATAACATGCTCAAAAATATCCCCCTTTATCATTGATGGAAAACACCTTTTAGAATGCTCTCTCCCAAAGTGAACAACTCCTTTATTCTGAACTTTCTACCCCTTTGACATTAATGACAAAGGGTCTCTTTATCAACATCCCAACTTGATCCTTTGACCTAAAAAATTGTTCATAGAGTTTATAAATCTCCCCCTAACATCATACACATCTCATATAACCTATTCTAAAACCATACTCAACCATACAAGATTCTTGGAATTGAAACATCTTACATATGCTCCCCCTCACTTTATGCATACCTTGCATATTATCAATTGAAGAAACATACCTCTATTTGAATTTCTCCATGATTCTTAGATTATAGAAAACGTGCCCAAACTTCACATACTCCTCAAAAAACCCAAGTTAGCTCACCCTAACTCTAAATATCTTCTAAGATTAATACAAGTCTTGGAAACATAAGATCATAATTTATATCAAAATAGCATTAGTCTTGAAGACCAATAAACAACTCTACATACCTATTGTATTGATAGTTCCATTTGGTTCATCACCTAGACCATGCACAATTTATTATACATATGACAAATATCTCTTAATAAGCATATATAGAGACATACATTTGTCATGTGAGACTAATAGTCCCAAAACTCAAGACACTCTCACATCTCCATACTCTTACTTGACTTTTGATCTTGTCTCATCATTATATTAACTTTGAATGAGTCCTTAACTTTAATTTTTTTTAACTTAGAGTCATGCTTGATCTCTTTGTCTATTTGGGAAGATAAGGTTTTCTCTTTGATACTTGGACTTGTTTCATATTCTGTCATGACAAACAACCCATTCACCTCCTTAGGTCTCTATTTATTATAACTTCTTTTCTTCATGTTAGGATTGATTTTTTTTGAAGTAAGAGATTGACCATTCATAAAAAACCTTGATATGTGACCTCTCTCTTGAAACTTGTAGCAAACCATAATTTTTTAGGAAAAACTCATTGTTTCTTACCTTGTTAGGACAAAATCTTGTAATGTGCACTATGTCATAGCAACTATAGCATTCAACTTTACTTACATCACTTGACTGATAATTCATATCATAGTTCTAGGTAATTTCATTCCTTGGGGTTATTTTATATTGTCTTCATCTATGTCTAAATTGATTGAAGAGTAATATTGGCCATTAAAATTTGCATACCTCATATCTTTTGGTTTTTTGATAGGATTAGTTTTTAATATGTTTGTACCATAATTTATTGACTGATCATTGATCTTTAAGGTTTGATTCTTATTATTCATGTTAGTTTTCTCTTTGTCTTGAGTTACAAACTTTTGTTCTTTTTCAAAACCTAGACCAGATCTATCACTTGCAGACATTTGACTACTCCAAATGTTGTCAAGATTATTACCACTCTTTTCAAACTTCATAAAAGACCTTACCTTTTTATATGTCTTCTCCAAATCAAACTTCAAGGACTAAATTTAAATCATATACATAAAGCATTCATTTTCTTTACTTTTTAAGCTTGTAGACACAATTTTTGACTGAGTATTGAGATGCTTGACTGTATCTTTATGTTCCTTGGTGTCATCATTTATTCTTTCCTCAAACACACTGAATTGATCCTTATATTTATTAATTTGTGACATCATATTCTTTTTATTTTTCTTCTCAATATTTAGATCTTCAAGAGCATTCATCAATTCAGAATCACTATCTACCTTAGTTTCTTTACTTTCTAAATCATTAGCTGCATCTTTGTTTGTCATGAGATCTTCTCTTTTAGAGCTACTTGATTATAAATTTTGATATGTTTCAAGCTTGATCATAGCTTGATTTAGTTTCATCTATAAAGAATCCATCTCTAATTGATACATGATACATTATTCATCCTTACTCTTTACCTATTCATCAAGAGTACAAACCTAAGTTTCAAGATATTGAGTGACCTAATCATGCTCCTTGGTTTCATTACTCAACCTTCCTTTAAAAACACTAATTTTTTCTTGATAGGATTTGATCAAAGAAGATTATTTTATATTCTTGCCTTGTAGTGGCTTCATTTCTTCCATAGTGTTTAGATATTTGTCTTTAAGAGTGACTTTCTCATCTTATTCCTTTGAGCTATCTCGTCTAAAGGTATCTCTGATTAAAGAACATTCACCTTCATCATCACTAAGATCCATGAATAATGTCTCCATGTCCTCATTATAAAAAAATCATCATTGTTTGATGTGTTTTCTTCTTCTTCTTCTTCTATAGATGATTTACTATCTTCTTCATGGTAAATACTCCTACTACATTTGTATGGTTCCTTCTTACCATTTATATTATTGAAGAACTTTCTATACTTGCTAGGACCCTTAGATTTATTATGTTCATCTTCACAAGATTCCTTGTGAGCTTCTATTCAAACTTGCCTCTATCTGGGCATATAGTTTCAAAATAACTAACTTTACCATAAGAAAAACATTTAAAAGGAATTTTCCCTTCATACTTAATCCTACATTCAATTTCCTTGCAATCATGGCTTCAAGTCGATCTTCATTAAGGCCAAAGTATTGAACACTTAACTTGTTATTTATTGATTTTATCTCCTTGATCACCTTGAAGGATACTTACTTCTTAGGAGGTTTGTCCTCAATGACTCTCATCTCATAGGTAGTAAGGATCCCATACAATTCATCCATCTTCATCTAAGTAATATCATGACTTTATTCTACAATAGATACTTTTGAGTCAAATTTGAGAGTGTGAGACCTGAATAAATTTTATACTATAGTAGCTTCTTCAATCTTCTCTCTAAGACCTCTGATCATGTTTAATATCTCATCAAACCTTAGAATAAATGATGAAACAATGTCTTCTTACTTCATTTCAAGGCCCTCAAATTTCCTTTGATAAGTCTATAATTTAGCCAACTTAACTTTTAAATCTCCTTGATAAATAGTTTCCAATTTGGACCAAATTTCCTTATAAGACTTACAATGGATAAACTTGGTGAACTTAGTCTCTGAAAGACCACAAATTATGTCATTCATTTCCTTTCAATTGGTTTCACTTATCTTCTTATCAACTACACTAGTTGGAGGAATAGTTAGTGTAGTATAATCATCCATAATAGATTTCCATATACCAAACCCTAGAGACATGGTGTATGTCCTCATTATTTCACTCTAAAAATCATAATTAGAACCATTGAAAAATATTTATTTCTTTGTATAGAAACCCTACATATATTGACTTTCCATATTGTACCTTGGCTCACCTTTAAGTGGTTAAAATTGAAAAAAGGTGAGGCTCTGATACCAATTTTTAGAGTTAAAATCATTGATAGTGGGGGTGGGGTGAATCAGTGATGCAAGATAATCCAAAATTCAATTAAAATCCTTTCAAAACCTTAATTAATCACCACAAGCATTCATAAATCATACAAGTCATTCATAACAATGAACAATAAAGATGATGTAAAATCAAACACACAAAACATGAATTACATGGGAAACCCTCATGGGGAACAAAACACACTCTCAATATTGAAAAAACATGGAATATTATCCTATAAAATTATAATAAACATGATACCTTTTAGTGAAGTACCCACTTCACAAGGAACACTCATCCCTAAGCATGAACAAGCACCAACTTATTCTAGATGTTAAGTACCCACACAACATCTATGAAATCAATAACTCTATAACTCTGGTTGCCTTTCAATTTGATAGAGAAATAATGTATAACATATATATTTCAACCATTCACACTCTCTCAAGCTTACACACACAAGAAATGCATCTAAAACACCCTTTTGGATCACTCTAAACCTCTTCATTCATCCTCAATCTTGAATTTTGTATATACACTATTATGACATCTGACTTGTGACCTAGAAGTCATACACACAATCCTTAACATGATATTATCTTAAAAAAATCCTCTAAGAACAATTAATCTCCTCTTCATTCAACTCTCTACTCTCTATTTATTCACCACTTTCAAATCTAGAAACCATCACCTTTGATTTAACTCTTTATAGAGCCTTCATGAATATCATCTTCTTGTTCAGAAATAAGACTTAACTTAACCATTAAGGATTATATCACACTAATACATATATAAATACCACCCTCATAGGTCATCCATATCATCCATGGGTCACTCTTAAGTAGCTACACCTTTTAAATAGGCCTTAGTATCCCTTATAAGTCTCATGGAGACTTATTCACCTCTTTATCACTTCATCACACAAATTAGGAACACAATACCAATTTTAAATGCATAGGTATATTAAAAATTACCCATAAGACACCTTCAAGTTATTACATCCATCACTACACTCCTCTTTATATGCACAATCTACTTAAACATTAGTCTTGTACACAACAATACCATGAATGAATAAATAGTCAACTTTTAGGTATTTGTTCATACTAAAGATGGATTGGTCAAACATCCAAAATACACATATATGATCCTAATGGAGTCTAAAAAATTATCTAATATTGAATTCACCGTGAAACATCCAAACACCATTGAGAGAAACACAAACATCCTTCTCAAGTCACTTGCAAAAGATGGCCAAAAACATAGTTAACTTTGAGGATAAAAAATGCAACTGTATAAATAGTAAAACCTTATAGCTTTTTTTTTTTTTTTTTGTATAAAACTTGGAATCTTTTACAAGTTTTATTTTTAGACCACTATAAAATTAATCATACATCAAAAGATATAGCTCAAATAATACATACTAGTTTTCCTTTATTAATTTGAATATTCAAATTCCAACGGTCACTGTGTAATGCAAAAAATTTCAGCCATGTGTCTTCATCTCATCCCCCTAGAAACTTGATCAAATATGCTCTATTGATCTCCTTAAGAGTCTTTTGGTCTTTAATTTCAAATTTTTGCCTTTGATATTTGATCTATGCTTTTGAGATTTTGACACATGGTAACCCCACATACCTTTTATGTATCCTACTATTAGTCTCTACTCTTATGCCACTTAGCAGCCCCATGTGCAATCTATGCTTATTGAATTGTTTCATACTATCGATCTACTTCTAAAACACCATGTTTTTGACACATGTCACCATCATGTTTGATCTTAGGATCCTTTGACTTATTTACCTCATGCTCATCATTAGATCTTCATCTAATTGATTAAGGTTTTGACACTTGGCAAACCTGTATAAAGGCCACTTGATATTTCAAAATTGGTTAAGTATATAAAACACTAAAATCTTCTTATAAGGTCAAATTTTCACTACCATAAATTTTTATACACACCATCTCATGACCTAAAAATTAGACCATAAGATGTTGGTACAAAACTAATTAGACCCATGTGACCAATTTATGTTGATATTACCACATGTGTGAATGTTGATGTCATCAATATACTCACTCAGCCTAAATTACCAAGATGACTAGGAGAACCTAGAAATTCATATGAATGTCATGATGTATCAATTTCACTTACATTATATCACAAATCCCTCTTTCCATCTCATATGACCTATGCAAGAGGAACATATCATCAACAACATTCTCTATCATCCCAAAGACTTGCACACATGATATGCACTCTCAAATAAAATTGGAACCTATCACTTTTTCATTAATACTTTATTTACTAAGATCACCTTGACATCAATGACAACCAATGTTTCTCAAGAACATGTTCTACATGTATGTGGCACATTATTTACGTATGCTGACTTATCCACTAGTTCATATGGATTGACAAATTCCATGTCATTATCCACATTTTAAACTAAAGACACCATGTTTCAAGCTATGCTCTAGAATTATTCCTTACACCATATGTATTAGTTGGCATTACTATAGAGCCCCTGAGCTACATACTCAGGTTCCCTAGAATACTTTAGGCCAATTTTCATTCCAAACTTCTTGAGTGGTTTTAGAGTTGTTATATATAGTTTAAGTTGTAATTATACAACTTTAGTTACATTGTGTAATTTAGTTATAGATGCATCTATGACACATTGGTAGGTAATGATGGAGTCATAGTCTACTTTAGTTCTTAAGCCACCTACATATGAGGGTTAGACAAACCATCTGTCTAATTTAGGTTATTCATAGATAAGGATACACCAAGTAAGGGTGGGAAACAATGAATTCAAGGCCATCTTGAGTTATGGAGGCACCCAGACATGGGGATTGAGCAATACAACAACTTAGTATAATTTATTCACTAATTAATCACTATCTACATGCACACACACATGATGTCACTAGGTTTATCCATTGATTTACATACCCAGTGAGGTGTATTCATTTCTTTCCTCTCTATTATCTCTTTAATCAGTTTTGTTGTTACTTTTGATATCTCTTAATCAAGGACTAATACATCCATATTTAATTTTTAGGACATGCAATGGAGCACACTTCATATAATCAGATTTAAATTCATGGACGTTACCTCTTTGGTAAGTCCATATATGTTTATTTTCCTTTATCTTATTCATTTAAATTTGATGCATTTATAAAATAAAAGTAAGAAAATATAGTCATCTAAAATTTTCACTTGAGTGGAAGGAGTGTTACTTGAGACCACCCATCCTTATCTTAGTCCTAGACCTATATTAGGGCCTATTTTGAAACTTATGCATCTTTTATGTAAGCCACACACATCCCTAGAGATCTTGAAATCAATCACAAACCCTTATTTATGCATCTAGTCCCCTAGTGCATCAATTTATACCACTTGGACACTAGTTCCATAAATGGACACTAGTACCAAACTGTTAATGTCCTATTTTGGCACTATTGTCCTTTTCACACTTTTTAGCTCCAATGGATATATTTTCAATTCTTAAGACACCTAGGGTTAACCTAGACCTATTTCAAACCACTCATAAACACCATATTAGTATAAATACATGAATTTTATCGCTTTATCTAGTAGATGGAAATCATATGCAAATACACACAAATAAGCTCAAAACAAGTTGTTCACAATCAAGGTTATTAATCCCTATTTTTTCATAGTTCTAAATACAGTCATCTATAGTCATCCTAATATTAGAATACAAATATTTTTAGTCTAGAGCCCCAATCAAAGAACTCAAACTAGCTTTCATACTAGTTTAAATAGCACTTGCACCAACACTTAGGTTGGGATAACTACATCAAGCTTGATCCCTCCTTGGAGTATTGGTATGTAGGTAATTATCATCATAGTGGGATGTCGAGTATGTCTATTCTACCTAACTAACAACACATATTTACTGTGAGAATAAATTTACCTAATCACATGGAGGTCTAGGGTTTGCATATAAAATTAGTCATGTTAGGTCATAGATAATAAAGTAGGGTTTGTCAACATAATAATAGGCTTGATAGAATCAAAAATAGGTGTTCTGTAATGTCCCCAAAATTATGATAAAGTGATTTAATTAATTTAATTAATTTAAGTTGTCCAAAAATTAATATTACTTCAAAAGGGCGACTTTAATTAATTAATTTTAATTAATATTGAAATAAAATATTAAATAAGTTGGCTTCTTCTAGAAGATTCCTGGGAGCCTTTAAAAGAATTTGAGGGCAAAGCATTTTTCATATTTTGTTGCTTAAAAATTTCTGATGCATTATTGTAAAGCTTGAATCTCTGATTCAGCTAAATCTCTGAGGATAAAAACCTTCAGTAGATTGGAGAAGAGTTGGACAAAAACCTAGCTCTTTTCAGGAGTGGATTCGTGACATAATTCACATTAAGCTTATTGATCAAATCTGGGGCTTCAATGGTCATTCACCAACATACATGTTGCACTATTTTGTATTTGTGGTTGTATGAAATTCATATAGATCTATACAGATCCATGCAAATGCATAAGCATCCGTGGGGAGTGCAGAGACCAACATTGGTAGCTCAGAGACCGACACTAGGAGATCGACATTAGCTGAACACAGACTGACATCGATAGGTAGAGACTGACACTGGCAGGTAGAGACCGACACCAAGAAATTGATGGTGGCAGTATATCGACCGATGACGGAAGAATAACTGACATCAGTGACTATGTTTTTAACACAACAACCCGAGCTATACCAGATCCAGGTTTTATTTCTAGCCAACAAAAAAATCAGGTTTTTGAGACCATATTTGTATTATTTTATTTGCATAATTAGTCATTTTATATTCTCAAGGGCTATTGTACTTTGGAAATATATTATTTCTGAACATGTGTAAATCTGATCTTCATTTTTGAGCAATGTATTCATAAAAATCAGACTTAAGTAATATTTAGTTTTAGCCAGTTGTTAGTATTCTCTTTGTTGGGATATTTCAGTGGTATTAGAGCGGTTTCCTGCCAGCCTGATTGGGTTATTTTAGATTGAATTTGATTAGCAGTATGGCTTTAATAGGAGACAAGGTTTTAGAAGAAAGAATGCACAATGTAAAGAAGAAATTAGATCATCCATTTTAGCAAATGGATGACCTTCTAAGAACTTTGGAGGAGTTGGAAACTTATTTAGGCAAGGTTGATTAGTCAGATCCCTATGCTATGCAAACAAATTTATCTCTAGCATTTGGTTTATTGGTGAAGCCCCGATTATTGAGACATCATTATGAGGTGGTAAGACTTATAGCTCTCTCTTACATTAGTGAAATCATGAGGATAATAGTTGGCTTTAATTCTTATGATGATCAGATTATGAGAGAGGTACTTCATGCCATGGTGAAAAGCTTCAAAACATTGGATGACATCAGGGACCCTCATTTCACAAAGAGGGCAAGACTACCTGAAGTATTTGCAAGGTGTAGATTTGAAAACATTATGTTGTCAATAGGTTGCATTGGTGACATTCATAGGATGTTTAACACATTTTGGAATGTTATGGATGAGTTTCATTCTAGCGATGTATTAGCATCGATGCACTCTATCATGTTCACAATCTTATTTGAGGAAGAGGATGAAATTTCTAAATTAGTGGCAGAAGATTTATGGTATGTCTGGACAAAAGAGAGAAATTTGTCACCTATGGCATGTACGCAGTTAAAGAGTTTGATTGATAGGCCTAAGGATCGTAGTACTCTCCTTATGACAGGTAGAAACTTGAATGATGAGTTTGACAGACATGCTGATACAGTACAGGGAGACATTAACACATCTTTAGGTAATGATTTATCTACATCATCTTCACCGACAGAAACAGTTAAAGATGTTATGCAAGTTGAGCTAGTTGCATCAGAAGGTGATATCACAAGCACACTAGATTGCATGATTGACACATATAGTGATTCCAGTACAGTTGGTCTGGATGAAGTTACAACAGTTGAGGATACTATCATGTTTGAGGATAGTATAGTTGATCAAAAAGTGAGAATTCATGACTTTGCTGAGAGAGAGTATCAGGAATAGTTAGAAGCTTCATCACATGAGGTTGTGTCAGGGATCAGTTGTGATGTTGGTGAGCCAACAGTTGGTTTGGTTCTTATTTATGATACTACTCCTTTGGGGGTGTCTTCGGAGGTAGTAGTTGGTTCAAGCTTGGTTAGTGATCAGTTGTAGTTAGTTTCTTCTGGATTGCAGTCTAAGCCATTGATTGAGAGTGGCGCATTTTATCGACATTACACTATAAATGCTTGTCATCAGTTATGGGATGGTTTAATACCATGGGATGAGAAGTTTGGTGGTTTTGGAGTAAAGGTGGTAGATGGTGCAGTTTTGGGTTGTACCAAACAGATTTCATAGCTTAGTATTCAGATGGGGGATTACACTCTGACCGATGATTTTTATGTGCTTCCTTTAGAGGATTATGATGTGGTCTTGGTCATGCAGTGGTTATAGGGTATTGGGCGTTACATTATTGATCACCACTGTATGCAGTTAGAGTTCCTTTCTGGGGGAAAGAAGACTATCTTGAGGGCAGTGCTAGATGGAGGACCTAAGGAGGTGTCATCTCACAGGATGGATACTCATTTTATGAGTGATGAGGTAAATGATTTAGTATGTTGCATGACATTTTCACTCCCAATTATGAGTCATCATCCTTATGGGGATTTGGAGAGTATGATAATCAGAGTAGCGCAGCGGTCTTTTGCGAAGACTAAGGTATGTGATGGTGAGTTTGTTAAATACATATTAAGAATTATCGCACTACTCTCTAGGAGAAATAAGGAGAATTTATTCATAGATATTTTGTAGCATAGTGTTTCAGATAGTAGAGTTTGCAAATTTTTGAGAGTGATATGGGATCCTAGAAGTTGGTGTTGGGTATCAGGGGCGAATTGCTTGAGGACAAGCAATCTCTAGGAAGGCAGGACTGTAATGTCCCCAAAATAATGATAAAGTGATTTAATTAATTTAATTAATTTAAGTTATCCAAAAATTAATATTACTTCAAAAGGATGACTTTAATTAATTAATATGGAAATAAAATATTAAATAAGTTGGCTTCTTTTAAAAGATTCCTGGGAGCCTTTAAAAGAAGTTGAGGGCAAAGCATTTTTCATCTTTTGTTGCTTAAATTTTTTTGATGCATTATTGTAAAGCTTAAATCTCTGATTCAGCTAAATCTCTAAGGATGAAAACCTTCAGTAGATTGGAGAAGAGTTGGATCAAAACCTAGCTCTTTTCAGGAGTGGATTCATGACATAATTCACATTGAGCTTATTGATCAGATCTGGGGCTTCAACGGTCATTCGCCATCATACAAGTTGCACTATTTTGTATTTGTGGTTATATAAAATTTGTATAGATCTATACAAATCTGTGCAAATCCATAAGCATCCGTGGGGAGTGCAGAGACTGACATCGGCAGCTCAGAGACTGACACTGGCAGGAAGAGACCGACACTGGTAGGCAGAGACTAACACCAGGAAATCAACGGCGACATTATATCGATCGACGATGGTAGAATAACTAATGTCGATGACTATGTTTTTGACACAACAACTTGAGCCATACCAAATCTAGGTTTTATTTCTAGCCAGTGGAAAAATCAGGTTTTTGAGACCATATTTGTATTATTTTATTTGCATAATCAGTCATTTTATATTCTCAAGGGCTGTTGTACTTCAGAAATATATTATTTCTGAACATGTGTAAATCTGATCTTCATTTTTGAGCAATGTATTCATAAAAATCAGACTTAAGTAATATTCAGTTTCAGCCAGTTGTTAGTATTCTCTTTGTTGGGATATTTCATGTTCCAAGAAGTTCAAATCAATTCCAGCATAGAGGACACTATCACCATAAATAGACACTAGCATCACATCACTACTATATAGGGTAGAGAACTATTGTCTAAGAGGGGTTTTGACACATGGATCCTATTTTTGACATTTAAACCAGCTCCTATACCATTTTTTAGCTTTTGGATCATTCATCTCATGTAGTTCATAGCTAAGTATTCATTTCTCTCATTCATTGTTATTATTAGAAATATCATTTTATCTCAGTTCTTTCACAAAATGGTAGACATTTTTATTGTATATTTTATAGCCTAACTTACTATACCATACCCTTTAACAACTTAAGGATTAAAATCTATAAACCTTTAAAAGTTAATTCAGTTTTGTATAAGTATTGGAGAATAGTATTTCAATTTGATTCAACTATTTTAGGATATATTAATTTATTATGTGAAAGAAATTTTTGGGGCAATAAAAATGAACACATCAAAATAAGATTATAAATCTAAGGTTTTATTGAACAAATTTTCTAGAGACCATTGAGGTGACAATAAATTCTAGTTTATTTGAGTTTGAAATATTTAGTGAAGTATCGATATAATTTAAGATAATATTCTTATTTTACATAGAAATTCAATCCTTGAGTTATTATATACTCTTCTATTAATTCCAATGGTCGTTTTTACTTCTTGGTATGTAAAAATGTAAATTCAATAATATGTAGCATAATTATTCATTTACCTTGGGTTATTAACTAAGGTAATAGGTCTATGTTTAGTTGCCTCAACCACTTGGGTTAAGAGGTTAGTTTTTTTCATCGATCTTAACTATTTCATGCTCGCTAACATTAGTTTTTTAACCCACCCTTTTCATGTTTCTCAAGTGGTTTGTTTCTTTGCCTATTTAATAGGCTATTATATGGTTTCAATAATGTGTGTTATGTAATACAAACTCATTCTCTTTTTAATCTCTATGCTCAATCTAATATGGTATTTAGATCCCATGGTTCATAGAACCTAAGTGGAGGTTTATGGAAGTTAGAGAGGCCAGTGTCTTACTAGGGAGGAGCTTCATGCACCCAGTGGAGAGATAGAGGAGAGAGAAAATTATTTAAGCTTAACCAAAAGATTAAAAAAACTACATGGGAGGATCAACAGATTGAATAAGATCAAAATGAGGTTAAAGGGATTAGTTTTAGACTATTTGAGGCCTTTGTTTAATTTTTTTAGGTTGGTCATATGGTGTATAGTGTCATATAGTTTAGGGGAGAGGAGAAAATTCAATATTGATCTTTTTAGTGAAACAAAATTCTAAAATGTGATTTAAATCCTAACTTGAACAATGGTGTAGATAGTTTTTGATTTGGATGAGAAATGAGCTCAAATATGTGCCTGAAGTTTCATAGGTAGGCCAATTTTCTAATTGACTGATTATTTTCATGAAAATTTCAACCTAAAGTTTTATTATTTCAATTATTTTTTACATTTTTTATTGAAATAAATCAAAACATTAGCTAATAGGGGTTATTGGGGACCTACCACTTATTAATAATCACAGAAGCATCCAAGAAGTTAAAAATTTCACTAATTTTTGGGGTTTTTTAATCTAGATTTGGATGGAGAAATAAATTTTTAAATTGGAATTGTAAGTTGCCTGATTTAATTATTTTAGTGAAAGAAAATTTGAGATCTTACAAATGGTATTGATTTTATTTCTAAAAACTGGTAGAATTGTTCAATTTCAATATGGAATCCATGTGTAGAATGAATTTTTATAAAAGTCATTGTAGTTTAACCAATTTAGTTATTTTAGTGAAAAAATAGGTCAAATGGATAGTATTCAACACCTATTACTACCATATTCTTAAAAATTAACAAGAAAGAACTTTAGTTTGTGGAGTTACAAGGTTTTGATGATATGTGAATATCACAACCTTGATCAAATAGTGCTCGATAAAGAGCAAAGGCTTGAAAGTAGTTACAGTGACTATGATAAATGTCATTGTGAGGCTCTTATGTTGTTAAAACTATAAGAAGTAGATAATCTAATCTCAGAGGTCATTAATATAGCCACTACATCAGATTTGTGGACTAATATTACTTCTAAAAACTAGGATTCTAAAGCCAATAGGGTATTATATTTGAATATTTTTTTTGTTTTCTACTAAGATGTAGGAAGGTGGCTTCATTTTTGAGTTTTTATTACAAATCAAGGACATCAGTGATCAGTTGAAGGCTATGCAAAATCTTGTTGATAAGCAAGATTTGATTGATCTAGTTATGTAGAATCTTCCACCTTCATTTGAGTCATTTGTGGAGTCCTTCCACATGATTGTTGAGACGTAAAATTTGGACTTAAAAAATTTATGCATATTACTATTACAAAAGGAGATATGATAGGAGTAGGAAGTGTTGTCTACATCTACTTCTATAGAGGGTGCATTCTTCATCTAGGGAAAAGGTAAGAAGTCTTTTAAAACTACTAGTTATTTGATAGAAAATTCACAAGTAAGTTATTCTAATAAAAGATATAAGTGCAAATGTTTTTACTATAATCAACTTGGTCACCTTAAGAAATATTATAGGAAAAGACAAGAGAATATGGCTAACCCTAGAAATAAATATCATCATGCGAATGTATCTGAAGGTGAAGGGAAGGAAACATCTCTTAATTTTGATTTAATGGCTTCCAATGGTAATTATATGATGGATCAAACTTGGTACTTTGATTTAGGGGCATATCACCTTTATATATACCATAAGGACTAGTATGTGGATTTTATTTAAAATGATAGTAGTAATGAATCTGTATCTTTGGGAGATGGTAGAACTCATTTTTGTTAAGGGATATAGTAATGTTCTAATTTTAATGGTACGATATGGTATACATTTAATAATGTTAGGTATGTGCCTAATATGAAAAAAAAATCTACTTTTAAATAGTGAGATCACTTCAAAATTTGATTTTGTTGTAAAGTTTCAAGGACAATAATGTTTAGTCACTACTAGAGGTAATAAGATTATTGTTGTTGGCATTGGTGAGAAAGGCTTTTATAAGCTTATCGATCTATACAGGGTAAAATAAAGTGCACTTGTAGTGGTTGATAACACAATTTAACTATGGCATGAAAGGTATGGGCATTTGAATTTCTAGTATTTGACTACATTGAGAAATAATAAGATGGTTAAGGGGATTCCTTCTATTTGGGATAGTCATCATGTATGTAATAGATGTTAGTTGGGGAAGCAAGTTAGATATTCATTTTATGTTGGTTAAACTTTAAGAGATAAGGGAGTATTAGATCTGGTACATGCAAATTTGCATGGTCCAATGAAGACACATACCCCTTTTGGAGCTTGTTATTTTCTATTACTGGTCAATGATTTCTCTAGGAAAAAGTGTGTATACTTTCTAGTAAATAAATCTGGTTATTTTTCTAACTTCCTTACTTGGAAAGATATGGTTGAAAAATAGGTAAGATGGTTAGTGAAATATCTAATAATGGATAATGAGGGTGAGTTTATCTCAAAATAGTTCAAAAAGTTTTGTGCCATTGAAGACATACATAGATAGTACACTACCCCTTACATTTCACAATAAAATAGAGTTGTGGAAAGGAAAAATAGGATGGTGATGAACATGGCTCACTATATGGTCTAATGCAGAAATGTCCCATATAGATATTGGGTAAAAATAATGAATATAATGGTCTACATCCTTAATATAAGTCCTACAAAAGCAATGGAGAATATGACTCTAGAGGAGGCTTGGTCAAGTTGAACTCTAGATGTGAGTTCTTTTTGAATTTTTGGTTGTGTATCTTTTGCAGTTATTCCTGATCAAAATAGAAGTAACATGGACATGAAAATCAAAGCATACATGTTTGTTGGTTATAGTGAGTAGTTAAAGGCCTAAAAATTACTTGATGTTTTTACTAACAAAGTTATAGTAAATAAATATGTCATAGTAAATAAATAGATTCCATACTTCATAGTAACTGGTACAATTTCAGATATTGAATCACTATTTTCTTCTAATGATTCTGTTATAAGTTGTGATGTGAAAGTTTATTAGGATTCTATTTCATTGGTGGAATCACATTCTAGGGAGGAAATTGTTTCAGGGCATTGTGAAATTCCATTAGAACAACTGAAGAAGCCAAAATGGTATTATGCCACAATTGAAGCACTAAAAGAGGGAGACTTACCACAAGGTGTTGAAGGAAGAAGATTGAGATCAATAAAGTAGTTTGGTAATAGAGGTGAGCATGAAAATTTTGATCTAACAACTACTATTTCACATGTATTTGAGCCTAATTCTTTTTCAAAAGCCATAGGGAAGCATGAGTGGGAATCAACCATGCAATTAGAATATTATTCCTTGATGAAAAATAATACTTGGGAGCTCATGGAGCTACCACTAGGAAATAAATCCATTGGTTATAAATGGATTTACAAGGTAAAATGTAAAGTAGATGGTTCCTTGGGAAAACAAAAAGATGGACTTGTTTAAAACTGATATGCACAAGAAGAAGGGGTTGATTATGAGAATAATTTTTTTCTTATTACAAATATGGTAAATTTTAATTTGATTATTGATATTGTATCTTAGTTTGGATGGTAAGTGCACCAAATGGATGTCAAGAGTGCTTTTTTGAATGGATATTTGGAGGAAGAAGTCTAGATGTTTTAGCCATAGGGTTTGTAGATCCTAGTAAGGAACATCTTGTTTCTAGGTTGATCAAGTCCATGTATGGGCTTAAATAGGCTCCTCGAGCTTGGTATATGAAGATAGATACATACCTTAGGGAGTCTAGTTTCAAAAGGTGTAACTCTGAACCAACTCTCCATGTAAAGGTGTCTAGTGATGATATATTTATTTTCATTATATATGTTGATGATATATCCATCACTAAGAGTAGTGATAGTCTCATTTAATAGATGAAGGATAATATTTTTTTATAATTTTGACATGACAAACTTAGGACTACTAAATTATTATTTAGGTGCTGAGTTTTGGCAAGGTGGTTGTGTTGTATTCATGTCATAAAATAAGTATGCCAAATAATTGCTAAAAACATTTAGAATGATGGATTGTAATCCAACTCACACACCTATGGACGTTAGAGCTAAAATTTCAACTGACACTGCTTCACCTCCAATCAATGAAATAGTGTATTGGTAGCTAGTGGGTAGTCTCATTTACCTCACTACCAGTAGACTGGATATATTTTTTTTAGTGATTTTTCTATCTCACTTCATGTCTAAACCATAGGAAGTACATTGGTTAGTTGAAAAATAAGTATTAAGATATTTCAAAAGAAATATTTGCTTTGGCATACTATATGAGAAGTCTATAGATTTTGAGCTTTTAGGATATTCTAAATCTGATTGGGTAGGATTAGTAGATTCAAGAAAATATACAATAGGCTATGTATTAACTCTTGGTTCAAGAGTTTTCTCATGGTAGAGAAAACTACAAACTACATTGGCATTATATTAAATAGAAGAAGAGTATAAAGTTGTGGTAAGTGCAGGTTGTGAAACTATGTACATAAATAAAATCTTGGAAGATCTTTACTTTGAGTCATCAAATCTTACTCCAATTTTTTGGGACAACCAGAGTGTTTTGAAGATGGTGAAGAATCCATTACTCCATGCCAAAACCAAACACATTGAGGTTCACCAGCATTACATCTAATAGTTGGTTACAAATGAAAACATTAATCTCTTCTACTACCCCACTAAATAGAAACCAAATGATATAATGACCAAACCACTTGGTGTAGTCAAGTTCATAAAATTCAAAGATAAATTTGGTCTTGTTTATAGTTTTGTCATTAAGGGAGGGTGTTAGCATAATTATGTATTTACCTTGGGTTATTGACTAAGGTAATAGGTCTATGGTTAGTTTCCTTAACCACTTGGCTTAAGAGGTTAGTTTATTTTATCGATCTTATCTATTTCATGCTAGATGACATTGGTTTTTTCACCCATCCTTTCCATGCTTTTTGGGTGATTCTTCTCTTTACCTATTTAATAGGCCTTATTGTATGGTTCGGATAATGTGTGTTGTGTAATAAAATCTCATTCTCTTTTCAATATCTATGCTCAATCTAATATAATAATCTGATGATAAATTATAGAACTAGATCTTAATAAATGACAATGGACAATGATTACCTCGATTTAAAAATAGTGTCCTTATTCTAACTATGAAATTATATGGAATTAAGAAAACACTAGAATTGGATGAGTTTCATTACTTGAATAATCATAATTGACAAGACATCTTGGTATTTTAATGTTCAATCTCATTGAAAATTCATAAAGGCATTGCTTGATACAATCATTCAATTTCATTGAGTTAAATGAAGTATAGATGGATGAATTAGTATAAACTATTACTTATAAGTACCTTGTGGATTATTATTGACCTATTGGATCACATCCATTAATTCATATGGATAGATGTATTTTATGTGTTAAGACAACATTAAGTCTAATGTAAATGTAATATTATAAAAGGGTATTGGATAATTTATCTTCATGAATACCCTAAATTATTTATTAGAATAATGAATATGTAATGTTTTTTATATTACTTTATTAATTTTTTATTTTATTTTCAATTAATAGCTAAATATGTTTAACTAAATATATGGTAGTATTCTCAATGACTAACTCAAATATTTTTACTAATATTTATAAACACTTACATTGTTACATTTCTATAAATGGATTGCTTCGGTGGTTAGCCATGATTTCTGCACTAATAAGGTAATAATATGTGAATTGTATTCCCTTAATATGAATTACAAGAGTATTTTTATTATTATACCTAGTAATTTATCTTCTATTTGAAATAAGTTAATTGAGAGTTGCTTTTGATTTATAAATTAGAAGTTATAAAAATATTTATTCAAAATGTTTTATTTCTGTCTATTATAAATGATAACAATCTTTATAGTTTGATCATGGTTTTTTTTCAAATAATAAATAGTGGGATTTTGATGAAACCAAAGCTGAGTATGTTCACCATAATTTAATCTTATACATATACAATATGTTTTACCTTACTATTAAATTTAAAATAAAACCACTACTCAACTACACTTTAAAACAATATTTAAATGGGGTTTGTGTTGCATGCATGACATCGAGTATCATAGATAGGTTAAACACTGAAAAATTTGGGTAATCTTAGAATGGGTACAC
>JARHVA010008152.1:525000-532500 GCA_037957365.1 Torreya grandis
GTGGAAAGAAGCAAAGGAGGGTGAGTTGACATATGATAGAGGTATATACAGGTATTTTTAGACCATTTAAAAAAATTCAATCATATTTATTTAACTCTTGGAACCTAAAGAGAGATTTGATCCTTGTGAACCAAAGAAGGTATCTAGAAAGCAAGTAAAAGAGATTGGAATCAAGTTTGTGAGATAGATGAATAATATGAGGTAGAAAAAAAATGTGAATGTAAAGTGAGAGATATATTAACATCAATAAAACCTAAATAATAGATTACACTTAATGACGATAACAAACCCATTGACACAAAGGAGAGTGCAACTATCTCTAAGCAAGGAAAATCAAGGACAAGTCACCAAGCTCATGTGCCCAGTTGAATAGAGAATCAAATTATGATGCTTGAGATATGTGTTTTAATAATTATCCCTAATGCCTATACATAATTACTTACATGCATAATCCCATTTATGAATTTAAAGTTTCAAAATATTAATCTTGATAATAAAAAATGAATTGTGTTTACATATATTGAATTTCATTATCTCATTATGTGTTAGTTCCAATTTTTTTATCTTGATTAATTATATATTGGAATTAATCAAATTATAACCAAAGAGAAAGGTTAAAAATTATAATTTAAAATCTCAATCCTTTCTCAACTCAAATTATTACAATATTGTTCATAAGATACAAACATCATTAAGGAAAATATTTCTAAAATAAATAATGATCTTGGAGAACTAATAGTTAGACATTGAGAATATTATTATGTATACTATACACCCTATTGATGTACTTATTTTGACTATTGGGACAAATAAATATAATGATAAATAAATTATTGAATATATGAAGAATTTAAAGAAGTGGATGTAGTTAATGATAATGAATTAAATGAATAAGTTAATTTCAACACAAGAAATATAGAATGATTCATATACATTTCAAGAGATCAATAAAATAAATCAGCTCAAAATTCCACTTCCACTTTAGGTGTTCTAAGTTATGATATTTCTTCTATACCTATATCAACATCTCCAATTACATACATGAAATAATCCCTATGTATGGGGTCATCAAAATATTTGAAAAAAAATCACGTGCCTATTTATACATAGGTTTCATGTACACATACTTCGATTACTATGAATGATCCACCACTAACCTTACCTAATTCACACTCTCTTGATCAAACTTTTATAACTTTACATTCTAAAGGTTCAAAATTAGAGCAAGTTTTCCCAGAGCAAGTCATATAATGGATTCTCTTACTTTTTTGTCATAATACTTTGGCACTTGAGATATCCTCTTAGCTAATACCATTAGGTTTTATATCTTATATGATACCATTATATGAAGGTAAAAGTGATCATGATAAACATATTCATTCATTCCATCCAAAATGTTTGGATTATATGTAGAATGTCAAATTTTTAACCAATATCTTCCTAATAAGCATAAAATATTATGTTTTTTGATGGTTCTGTCATTTTCAATCCAATAAGTTAGATCACTTAACCATTTAAAATATCAATTTATCTCATACTTTTATATAAACATTAGTGAAAAAATATCTAATGAAAAAATTACTAAATTCAAACAAGTGTCAAACGAGTAAATCAATGAGTATGTTATTTGATACAAAACTATGCTATTTAAGAGAACAATTCATTTGTAAATAAATTATTTGAAATATATCTTCACACAATTTTTTCTTGTACCAAAACATGATTTTATCATGTTGAACAAATAAAAAAAAATTATGAGTTGTGTCATTCAATCAAAGAAAGAGAAGTTAAGCTCATATCTTTAAAAAATCTAAAATATGCACTAAATGCTCCATATGATTAAAATAGGAAGTTTTTAAGGAAACCAAAGTACAAGTTCAAATATAAAGAAATAAAAAATGAATGAAAAGTAACATTCAATCTAGTATCAACCCAACAACAAGCTTCAATTGACATATCCACCAAGGAGGAAATTTTATAGGTTACCACAACCTCCTCATGTATTTTTAATATAATTAATTTATTACAATCTCATATTTCTCCATACACCATTATAGGTTGATATGACCATTACTCAACTTTGACATAAAATCATACTGTGACTAAAATAAATGTATTGGGCTTTCATTTTTATTTCAAGATAATGAATAATAAATAAGATATTATCAATGATGATAATATTGATCTAATTACACTCACATATAATAATAAAAAACATAAAATTAAAATGAAAATATGAACATACTCATTAATCCATACTAGAACCAGGGTACTAAATACAATATAGATAATACAAAGGTACATATTGCATACAATGTGCATAATCCTCCTTTGATATATGGGCATATAATAATTGGACATTATTAAAATTAATATGCATATCAACATCACGTCATATGATGACATTCAATGATATAGGAATTGATGGCGATGATTTAAAATTACATTTACTCTTTATTCAATATTATATCAATAAATAACACATTCACAATATCAACATTGACAATGAGTTAAGTATAAATAAATTTATAATGAAACTTATTCAATGTCTTGGATATATAGAGTAAGTATTACAATATACATCAAATATAGTGAAATAATTTGATGGTCATATACAAAATAATGTTTGGAATATAGTGATACCTCTTTAATTTGGTTTATAAATAGTGGTTACTCAATTTATAATCTTACCAAACACAGGATGTATACAAAATATTTTTAAATATTTATAATTTACTAATGCTTTCTATCTTTTATTAACCTATTGAGTTTTTATCTCTATGTGCAGGCCTTAAAAGGTAAATTAGAAAAGGGGTGGTCAAACATTTGGTGTTTCAAAATATTTTTAGTTCCTATATCATTACCTAAATCCACTACAAGTCACTTTCATTCAACTCTATAAGAAATTTAATCCCTCTTATCCACTTCCCTAAGAAAATTTCCTTTAAATATATCCCATAAATAGATAAACACCCTCATTATTATTTTTCCTAAGTCAGACTAATCAATCTAGTGACTAAGGATAAGCCACATGTTACGAAACTAATTTGGCTTGACCTACCTAGTTCAAGACATAATGGCTACTTTTCCCATCTAAAAAAATCAATTTTGTTGATCTTGTCAGATAAAGTTTTGAAAGGGTATAGAATTAATCCTTGGCTATAAATAACACCTTAATTTCAATCTAAGAAGATCAAAATTCATATTCACATTATTATAGTTCATAATTATACTTATTTTATCATTTGATAAGTATATTAATTAGGGTCTTTCCTTGGAGAATTATGGCATTAATCTTGTGTAATTCATAGATGAATATGAGAGGTTATTTATCCTAGAGTTGATTTATCCTTGTGATCCTTACAATCCATAAGAACATCTTTCAGAACAACATTATCCAAGGGAGATGTTGAGAGTCAAAAAGTTCTCTTCGAAGGTAAGTATCTCTAAATTTTATATTTTATTTGATAGGTAGATGTTGTTGAAAATAATAGTTTGAATGAATCTCTCCTAGATTATAATACCTCTAAATTGGCTTCATTAGAGATTTATTTGTCTATTATATTTTGTTTGTTATTACTACACCCATTTATGCACTAGATTAGTTTTATTTTATGTATGTAGAATTAACTGGGGTTATTTCATAATTTCATTTTCCTAAATTATTTAAAACCCTCTATTATGGTTTTGTGTTGTAATATATCCATTTATTAGGTTTAGTGGATCTAATTTGGTCATTCCCTAGATATAAACATGTATTACCATGGATGTTATTTTATTACCTTATTTGATATTAGATTTTATTAAGTTAGATAATGTGTATATCTATCTTAGTTTTTTTAATACATTTTCATGAACCCAATGTGAATCTAACCCTAAAATTTTAAATTTTTCACTTCACATCAACTAGATTAGATGGGTCGATCTAGTCCTAACCTCTATCTATAAATTTAAGATTTATAGTCAACTAGATCATGTTTTTTTATCCATTTTCTCTCAATTTGTATGTTTTCCTTCTAAAATAAAATATATTAGGTTGGATTATTTAATCTCCTTTTATATTTATAGGTTTTACTTTTTTAGTCAACTAGATCAAGTTGACTAATTTAGTTTCTATTATTGTTTGTAGGTTTAGGGTTTATAGTTAACTAGTTTGGGTTGGCTGATTGACTTTTTCCCTTTATCTTGTAGGGATAAATTCCAAACTAAGTCATGATAATATGATAAGTATCCTTTTATATTTTCTATACTTTACTTACACCAATTTAATCAGTCTAATCAATCTAATCTAATTTATCATTTTTCACATTTTAGATTTATAAAAAAAATAGATCGATATGATTGATGTAATTTTACTTCACAACTACCCATTTTATTTATATTTATAACACACTAATTCAACTTGGTTTATCCCATTTAACATTTTTTTTATACGTTTGCCTTTAAAAGACTTGATAATGTTTAGATAATATAGATAGCAAGTAGATACTTTTCATTTTCAACTAAAAAACTATGTTGATCTGGTCACTCTTATCATATCTTCCAAGTATATTATAAACAAGATTTACATTTAAATTTTTTTTACTACTTCAAATTTATCATTTATATATTGTAATAAAATTACATAGCATTTTAATTTTTAACCTTTACTTACTAGCTTTTAATTTTTCCAAACTGTAATACATAATAAACTAACTGACCTAGGTAGCTTAGTTCTATGTTTATTTATTGTACTAAACAAGCTAGCTTAACCTAGTTGATCTTGCCTATTTAGACTTGTTTTAATAATAGATTAGATATGCCTACTCGACTATGCTTTGTTCTCCTTGAAAACTAGTTCGACCTAACTGATTTTGTTTTGTATTATTTAATTTTCATCATGGGAAAGGTAATACACTTTCATTTCTTTGTAGTAAATCTCACATTTTATTTGAAAAGAGTTATATTCATATTTGTATCTTTTTTGAAATGACAAATTGGTTTTTGATAATTAGTTTCACCTTTTATTATTCACTATCTTGATTTCTCTAGAAACTATGTACCAATAGTTTTAAAACTACTTAGTTACTATTATGATGGGATATATGATACTTTATTTATGGTTCTTGTCTATTATTTATATATATCATGGTGTGATGGGATTTCCCTAATAGTCATATCCATAGTAAAGAGCTAAACACAATATTTAGTTTCCATGTACCTCACAATATTTCATAAATGCTTAGGATTTACTTTTAAATTAAATGATAGGAATTTACAAATTTAAAGTTCCAAAATATTAATCTTGATGATAATGAATAAATTGTGCTTACATATATTAAATTTAGTTATCTCATTATTTTTTACTTCCAAATTTTCTATTTCAATTCATTATATATTGTAATTAATCAAATTAGAACCTAAGAAAAAGTCTAGAAATTATAATTTACAATCTCAATCCTTTCTTAACTAGCATGATTACAACATTATCCTAAGATAAAATCACCATTAAGGAAAATATTTTGCAAATAAGTAATGATCTTGGAGAACTAAAAGTTGTAAATTAGAATACTATTATGTATATTATGCACCCTAATACTGTACTTATTTTGACTATTGAAATTGATAAATCTAATGGAAAATAAATCCATGAATATATGAATAATTTAAGGAAGTGGATGTAGTTAATGATAAAGAATTAAATGAATACATTAATTCCAACATAGTTAATATAGAATAATTTTTATACATTGCAAGAAATAAACACAATAAATCTCCTCAAAATTCTACATCTACTTTAGGTGTTCTAATTTCTACTATTTCTTCTATACCTATATCAACACCTCCAATTACATACATGAAATAATCCCTAAATATGGGGTCATTAAAATATTTACAAAAAAAATCATATGCCTATTTATACATATGTGTCATACACACATACTTTGATTACTATGCATGATCTACCACTAACCTTGCCTAATGCACTCTCTTGAGCAAACATTTATAACTTTACATGTTAAATGTTTTAAATTAAAGCAAGGTTTTTCTAGAGAAAGTCATATAAAGGATTCTCATAATTTTTGTCATAATAATTTGGCACCTAAGATATCCTCTTACCCACTACCAATAGGGTTTATATCTGATATGCTACTGCTATATGAAGGTAAAAGTGATCATGAGAAACATCTTTGTTCATTCCATCCAAATTTTTTGGATTGTGCTTAAAATTTCAAATTGTTAACCAATATCCTCCTAATAAGCATAAAATATTATGTTATCTAATGGTTTTATCATCTTCCACTCTAATAAGTTAGATAACTCAACCCTTTATAATATCATTTTATCTCATACTTTTCTATCAACATTTGTGAAAAATTATCTTTTACAAAAATCTAAACTCGAGCAAGGGTCAAATGAGTCAATCAGATGAATATGTAATTCAATACATAACTATGCTAGCAAAGATGAAAAATTATTTGTAAATAAATGAGTTAAAATATATCTTCAAACAATGTTTTCTTTCACCAATCCATGATTTCATCATCTTCAGTAGATAATTTTTTTTGATGAGTTATGCCATTCAATAAAAGAAAAATAATTTAAGCTCATATCTTTAAAAAACCTAAAATATGCACCAGATGTTCCATATACTTAAAATAGAAAGTTTTTAAGCAAACCAAAATACATATTCAAATATAAATAAATAAAAAATGAATTGAAAGTAACATTAAATGTAGTATCAACCCAACAAACAAGCTTCAAATGACATATCCACCAAGGAGGAGATTTTATAGGCTACCACAACCTCCTTATATTTTGTTACTGTAATTAATATATTTCAATCTCATATCTCTCCCTCCAACATTATAGGTTGATAATTTGAAATAAAAACATATTTTAACTAAAATAAATGTATTAGGCATTCATTTTTTTTCAAGATAAGGAATAGGAAACAAAATATTATCAATGATAATAATATTGATCTAATCACACCCACAAAGAAGAATAAACCACAAAAAAATATATTGAAAATATGAACATATTCATTAATCCATTATAGAACCATGGTACTAAATAAAATATAGATCCTAAAAATGTACAACTTGCATACAATGTGCATCCTCCTCCTTTGATATATGGGCATATAATAAATAAAAATTATTAAAAAAATAAATTTATATATAGAAATCACATCATATCATCAAATTAAATGATATAGGATTTATTGGTGATGATTTAAAATTACATTTAATCTTTATTTAATCTTAAATCAACATACAACACATTCATACGTCATTGGCAATGAGTCAAGTGAAAATGCATTAATAATGGAACTTATTCTAAGTCTTAGATATATAGAGTAAGATTTACAATATACATCAAATATAGTAAAATAATTTGATGGTCATACACAAAATAATGTTTTGAATATAGTGTCATCTCTTCAATTTGGTTTATAAATAGTGACATCTCAATTTATAATCTTACCATACATAGGGTGTATACATAATATTTTAA
>JARHVA010008152.1:540000-546001 GCA_037957365.1 Torreya grandis
ACTATTTCAAATTTATCATTTATATATTGAAATAAAATTACTTAGTATTTCAATTTTCAACCTTTCCTTACTAGTTTTTTATTTTTCCAAATTATAATACATAGTAAACTAAGTTGACCTAGCCGACTTAGTTATATGTATGTTTATTATACCAAATAATATAGATTGACCTAGTGGATCTTGTCTATTTAGAATTTTTTCACAATATACTAGATAGGCATAATTAACTACATTATGTTCTACTTGAAAATTGGATCAACTTAGGAGATTTTATTTTGTGTTATTTCCCTGTCATCATGGGTAGATTAATACAATTTCATTTGTTTTCAATAAGTCTCACATTTGATTTGAAAAGAGTTGGCTTCCTATTTATTTCCTTTCTAAAATGACAATTTGGTTTTTGATAATTATTTTTCACCCTTTATTTTTCACTTTCTCTTGATTTCCCTAGAAACTATGTACCAACAATTTTAAAATTAGTTAGCTACTATCATGAAGAGATACACGATATTTTATTTATGGTCCTTTTCTATTTTTTTTAAATAGATATCATGATATGATGAGATTTACCTAATACTCATATCCATAGAAAAGAGCCAAACACAATATTTAGTTTCCATGTACCTTATGGTATTTCAAAAATGCCTAGGATTTCCCTTTGAATTAAATGATATGAATTTACAAATTTAAAGTTTAAAAATATTAAATTTGATAATAATGATTGAATTTTGCTTACATATATTTAATTTAATTATCTCATTATTTGTTACTTCCAATATTTGTTTACTCATTATATATTGGAATTAATTAAATTAGAACCTACTAAAATGACTAAAAATTATAATTTACAATATCATTCCTTTCTCAACTCATATGATTACAATATTGATCCTAAGATACAAGCACTTTTAAGGAAAATATTTCTCAAATAAATAATGATTTGGGATAACTAATAGTTGGACATTCAAAATACTATTATGTTTACTATGCACCCTATTGATGTACTTATTTTGACTATTGGGACTGATAAATGTAATGGTAAATAAATCAGTGAATATATGAAGTTAAGGAAGTGGATGTAGTTAATGAAAAATAATTAAATGAATACATTAATTCCAACACAGTTAATATCAAATAATTCCTATACATTGAAAGAGATCAACAAAATAAATAAGCTGAAATTTCCACTTCCATTTTATGTTTTGTAATTTCTACTATTTATTCTATACCTATATCAAAACCTCCAATTCCATACATGAAATAATCCTTAGATATGGGGTCATAAAAATAATTTTTTTTTAAAATCATATGCCTATTTATACATAAGTGTCATACACACATGCTTCGATTACTATGCATGATCCACCACCAACCTTGCCTAACGCACACTCTCTTAAGCAAACTTTTATACCTTTACATGCTAAATTTTTTACATAAGAGAAAAGTTTTTCTAAAGCAAGTGATTTAATGGATTCTCATAATTTTTGTCATAATAATTTGGCACTTGAGATATCCTCCTACCCACTAAAAATAAGATGTATAGCTAATATGCTACCACTATATGAAGGTAAAAATTATCATGAGAAACATCTTCATTCATTCCATCCAAAATGTTTGGATTATGATTCAAATGTCAAATTATTAACCACTATCTTCCTAATAATAATTAAATATTATGTTTTATTATGGTTCTATAATCTTCCACTCTAATAAGTTAGACCAATAAACCATTTATAATATCAATTTATCTCATAATTTTATATCAACATTGGTGTAAAAATCTCTAATGAAAAAAATACTAAACTCGAGTAAGGGCCAAATGAGTCAATTAGTGAATAAGTTATTTGATACAAAACTATGCTAGCAAAGATTAAATTTATAAATAAATGAGTTAAAAATATATCTTCACATAAAGTTTTTTAATAAGTTGTCTCATTCAATCGAAGAAAAAGAATTCAAGCTCATATCTTTTAGAAAAGCTAAAATATGCACCAAATACTCCATATACTTAAAGTAGAAATTTTTTTAGAAAACCAAAATACATGTTCAAATATAAATAGATAATACATGAATAAAAAGTAACATTCAATGTATTATCAACCCAAGAACAAAGATTCAATTGACATCTCCACCAAGGAGGAAATTTTATAGGTTACCACAACCTCATCATGTCTTGTTATTATATTAATTTTTTGCAATCTAATATCTCTCCCTACACCATTATAGATTGATATGACCATACATCAACTTTGACATAAAATCAAATTGTGACTAAAATAAATTTATTTGGCATTCAATTTTTTTTCAAGATAAGGAATAGGAAACGAGATATTATTGATGATAATAATATTGATCCAATCGCAACCATAGAGAAGAGTAAACCAAAAAACATTACAATGAAAATATCAACATATTTAGTAATCCATTCTAGAACCAGGGTACTAAATAAAATATAAATAATACAAAGGTACATCTTGCATACAATATGCATCCTCCTTCTTTGATATAAGTTCATCTAATAAATGGAAATTATTAAAATTAATATGAATATCAAAATAATGTCATATGATCACATTCAATGATATAAGAATTGATGGTGATGATGTAAAATTACATTTACTCTTTATTCAATCTTATATAAAAATAACACACATTCATAATGGAATTTATTGGCAATGAGTCAAGTGAAAATGCATTAATAATTAAAATTCTTAAAAGTCTTGGATGTACAAAGTAAGATTTATAATATACATAAAATATGTTGAAATAATTCATTGCTCATACACAAAATAATGTTTGGAATATAGTGTTACCTCTTCAATTTGGTTTATAAATAGTGTTTACTCAATTTATAATCTTACCAAACATAGGGTGTATGCACAATATTTTCAAAAAATTATCATTTACTAATGCTTTCTAACTTGTAGTAACCTATAATTTTTTTTTATCTCAAGTGTAGGCCTTAAAGGGTGCACCAGAAAAGGGGTGGGAAGATATTTGGTATTTCACAAGATTATTAGTCCCTATATCATTACCTAAACACACTAAAAGTCACTTTCATCTAAATCCCTAATAAATTGAATCCTTCTTATCCACTTCCATAAGCAATTTTCCTTTCAAAATATCCCCTAACTAGGTAAAAAAACTCCTTTTTTTTACTAAGTTAGATAGATCGATCTAGGTAATCAGGTTAATCCACATGTTACAGAACTAAGTCAGTTAACCGACCCTAGTTCAAGACATAATGACTACTTTTACTTCCTAAAAAGATTGAGCCCATTGACCTTGTCAGCTAATTTTTTTTAAGGGGTTTATCATCAATCCTTGGCTATAAATACCACCTTAATTTCAATCTAATAAGAGGAACATTCACATTATTATAGTTCATAATTGTACTTATTCTATCATTTGAGAATTCCATTTCTTAGGGTCATTCCTTTGAGAATTATATAATTCATCTTATGGAATTATTGGATGAATATGATATATTTTTATCCTAGAGTTTATTCATCCTTTTGATCCTTACAATACACAAGAACTTCTATCAAAACAACAATAACCAAGGAAGATATTGAGACTCCAAAATTTCTCTTCGAAGGGAAGTATCTCTAACTTTGTTATATAATTTGATAGGTATATGTTGTTACAAATATTAGTTTGAATGCATCTCTCCTAGATTAGGATACATATACATTAGTTTCAAAAGATTTTCATTTGTTTTTTATATTTTGTTTGATGTTATTGTTAACTATTTTGACCACAAGTCAAAACAGGTCAACCACCTATAGTCCAAATATTAATATATGGGTATATTAACATGTTATATGGTGTTTCATGTTCCTTTTTTTATGTGATGTAATATGGTTTTAGCCTTGGTCATAGTCCAATTATCCCTTTGTCATTTTATGTCACTTAGGGGTTATATATGTGTCATTAATGAAAGTGGTAAGGTTTTCCAAGGTCTCCAAGTGTTATAAACTCCATATAACATATAATATGTTATATTAATTATTATCAATGTTAGGACTAATTGAAACTTGCAGGTTCCTAACTAAAAATTAGGAAAACAAGTGAAAAATAAGGAGTTTTCATAGTTGTATAGCCTATGGAGGAGAGTGGAACATGGGATAAGGTTATGCAGTGACCCTTCAGCTTCCTAACTATATTTACATGCTTTATATACTTTTTAAATGCCATAAATGGTAAAAATGCATTTCTCTTCTTCATCATTCCACTATGCATTTCAAACTAGTCAACAAGTCTTTTGATGCTATAGACAGTAGGAATACTTCAAGGTCAAATTATCTTGGTAGTGGATATCAAACTTGATATTATTAATTTTAATGCTTGTATTTGGAATAATGGTTGCCTATACTTTATGAACTATTCTTAAGAAGTTGATTGTCTTATTTTTTATCTAATCCCCATACCCTCTAGGTTTTGCTTATGTATGAGATAATTCATGAAAATAAATTGATTAATTTGAACTAAAAGGATATTTAATTACTTATCTCATGTTTTCCATATTTTTTTCATGTTTGGAAGTGATTTGATAAGTTTAAACCTCATAGATTGTAAGAGGAGTATGCTAGTGAGTTTGCAATCAGGTTTCACTACTTGCTAATGGTTTATTTATATGAAATGGTCTAAAATAAATGTGATATTATGTTCCATTCATATAATATTTTGGAAAAATATCATTTTTCCCAACTTACTCTCTAAGGCTAGCATCATGAAAGCTGTAGTCAAGAATGTTTCACATAGTCAACTTCTTATAGGTGTCCATCTACAGTCATGGCATGTAAAGGTCTTGAGAATGGTAATGGAGGTGTGATGAATAGTTTCAAGGTGTTTAATATATTTTTGGAGCATAATATAGAAATATAAAACCTCCAAATAACATAGAAAGGGCTATGATAGTCCATGTAAACTGCACACACAAAATCATACACCATGAATGAGCACCTACATGTGCCATAGAGAAGATCAAGCATGTTGAATTAGAGAAATTGTTTGGTTTCAAAAACTTAATCATTGAAAGGTCTTGTTTCAAGAATATGAGAATCTCCAATATGAACCATAAAGTCATTTTCCATGCATAAAGCCATATCCATGCTCATTTCCTTGTATACTATGTATCCACCTATAGGTGGCCCCATAAAGATATATAAATGTTACTCAGAGATGTTGGAACACATTTTGAGACCCTTATTGAGGTCTTATGATGTTGGAGATACCATGATAATAATGTTTGAATCATTGTATTAGCAAGTATACTTGAGAGTCACTTCAAGCATGTACAAATGATTTTTAGGGACAAGTTCCCTAAAAAGCTCCAAAATAGAGCCTTTGATACTTTTGATGATGCTATAAGTTGAGGTAAATTGGAGTATAGTTGAGTTTTAATAAATTAATCATGTAACCTTCATGTATTGGTAATGTATTGACCAAATAGAATGGGTGTTTGATCCAAATAAGTGGTGTAATGGAGGATTCAAAGTTACACATTTGTTCACTACAAGCATTCAATGTTTTTGATAGTATGTTAGATTCCATATGACCTCATGATCCAAGGTGACCTAATAGGAATATAATTCATGATAGGTGATCTTATAAAGATAAATAAAGTACTAGTGTTTCAAATAACATTAAGGTGATATTAGAATACAATGTCTTGGTCTTAACCATCACCTACAGGTCACCATTGCTCTTAAGGAGACTACCTACAGCCTAATTATAGGTACCTATAGTACCATAAGTCAAACCTTGGAGATTACACTTGCAGACATGAGCATTGGATAATTGAAGTTAGTTTAAGGACTTAAAATGGATCTTATTATGCTTAACATAGGTTTTCAATATTGGTAATTCAGCTACAGGCCCCTTTTTAACTCATCAAGGTCAACTACAGTTGACTATAGTAGACATTGAGCTAGAACATGGTGCCTAGATGATGGACTAGCCTAAAAAAGATGAATATAGGTCCAAGTTAATTGTAATA
>JARHVA010008153.1:0-47500 GCA_037957365.1 Torreya grandis
GAGAGAGAGAGAGAGAGAGAGAGAGAGAGAGAGAGAGAGAGAGAGAGAGAGAGAGAGAGAGAGAGAGAGAGAGAGAGAGAGAGAGAGAGAGAGAGAGGGATTAACACCATAAAATTCATATAGAATGACCACTTAAAATTGAAAAATATTCCATTTATCTGATTATTCCTTTGATTAACAATACTAATAACTCATACGATCATTAAATATTCTGAAAAACTATGTAATTACAAGATAAAATGAGAAAGGGAAGAAATTATCCTAAGAAATAAAAAAAGTCTAGTTATATCTATCTCCTTTTACAATCCCCTCATATCCAACCCCTATTATGGCACAAATTTGGTCTTATATAGTCACACAAGCCTTAAACGTTTGAAACCAATTAAATTTTCTCGCTAATGGGATAATTACAAACATTCATTACTAATTGAGGGAATGTGGTTGAGTAGGTGGCTCAAAATATCTGATAACATGAATGTGAGCCCTAAATTTGTGTAACCAAACCATGTCTCAATTTAATTCTAGAGACTAAAGTAATTTTTATTACATCATGATTTCTAGCTACCCACGTCTCTATAAAATTCATACCATGACTCTTTATGTCTAAAATTTGTCTTTTATGTTCTATGTTTAATTTCAATGTGCATGCCATGATAATTATTCTTGTCTTTAGTTGGATTTTTTATAAGTTTGGTTCAACTAGAGATAATCTTAATTTGGGATTTATTTAGTTAGATAACTCAAAGTTCACTTGTGTTTATAACAAGCATTTTTACCTCTCTAACTCTAATATTTTGCTTTCTCTCTTTATAATTAGTTTAATCTAGGATATAAAAATTTGAATTCAATTAAATATAGTGGTTTATTTAATCAAAAATGATAAATTTATGTGATAATTTAGCTTGTGAAAAGAAATTAAATACTGGAAGCCTAACAAGCATTGAACATATTAGTTAGATTTAATTATTTTTATTCAAATCATTAAAACATGCCCCTAACATGGAATAGTTCACATCATCTAAATAATTGAAGACCAACATAATAAGGCCTAGTATATTTAGACCTTGGGGAGATATTTTATTTTTTGGATCTCCCTCTTTTCAAGAGAGGTTAGGGATTAACAACCTCATTGCCTAATTGTTGGTTGCATGCCAAAAACCTGCATCAACATGTTTTGGCTCTAAAAGGAGGGACTGAACCATGATTTGAATTCTTTAGTCAAAGCTTGACCTAAATCATTTCAAATCCCATATATCCTAATAATCTAAATATTCTCTTGAGTTAAAGGGTAGAAGAATAACACTCAATTAAAATCTACTCAAGATAATGTAGAGTTATTGGAACTCCCTAACATTAGAATACCAAAACTAAGAATTAATAAAGGGAAAGGGAAAGTCAAGCCCATCTAGTTGAATGATAATTGTTTGACCACTATGTCTATCTCTTGGGTTAATCCATTTTTTATCCCCCAACCTTTATCTATAAGGAGGATTTTGTCATATCACTATCCAGGGTGTAGCTCATGATTTACCCAAAAATATAGACATGTTTTGTCCCAAGTTCATAATGGGACGTGTCTAAACTATGGAGGAACATACTCAAGCCTTTTAATATGCTCTAATAAAAACTTGGGTCCAACATGAGGACGTTTCCTATAGATTTTTTCCCTACTCCTTAGGAGAAGTAGCATATGCTTGGTATGTTGGATTACTCATTGGGTCTATTACTACTAGGGCCAAGTAAGAATGTATGTTTGTAAATCATTTAATATTTCTTATTGACCATAAATTACTATTTAATCAATTTAAATCTGCCAATAGGGAACAAAATGAGCCAATGAGTATGTTAAATACTTGGTTCCATGAGTTTTACCAATGTTTTAAGGTCCCTTACACCCAAGCCAAACAACTTCCATACAAACCTATCTTAGAGTTATGGATTCAATGACCTCTATGTTCCTTGGGAAGACCCATACAACCTTATAATCATTATCTTTGGCCTATAATGAAACTATCATCATTGAGCAAGAAATGATCCCAAAAGGCTATGGAGTTATCCCTTTACCCTCATTGGGTCAGCCAACTACGTATTAGCTAAATACCAATCATTAAATAAGCCCTATAATAACGTAATATTTTGATGAATCCTATTAAAGGATCATTATATAAAATCCTTCATCTATTTTACAATCTAACTCTAATGAATTATTAGCCTAATTTTCTACTTTATGTACATCCCAGCTATGTAATTCCCCATACAAATAACTAATAGCTAATCATAATGGCTTACAATAACATTATCACTACACCAACCACTAGTAGATACATTATGTTTAGAATCACCAGACTCTTCTATCTTACTTAAAACCCTAAGTCTAGGCTATCAACACTCATACCCATGCATTTATAGCTAGCCTATAGCCTCAATCTCCCAACCAAACCAGTGCTTGTTAGGAATGGTAAAAACATTAAAATAATCCAAGATCTAAAGACTTAAAAATTAAAAAAACATCACATGAATCTAAAAACAAATGTGATTTAAAACAAGATAACTCTGATGATATTTAGAAAAGAGATTATATCTATTGATCTAAATTAGCTAATACAATGCTAAAATCCTCAACTTATCTCATTCTAATGTTACACCTTACCCTTGTATTTATAATAATTGAGAACAGTGAGAGGAGTACATTTATTAATATGAAATCAGTTTGCTACCAAATGAATATTCCTACCATGTGTACTATTATCAACATTCAAACCTAACTTGTTGACTTCTTAATTACACATGTGGGTGCACAAGTTTATACCACACATGAATCTAACAAACCTAAGTTAAGCATCCTTGGTTAATACCCAAGTTACACATATTAATCCAAAGTTACTCTTAACCCTAATTATTTACTCTAATACCCTCCCTTAAGATTAACTAGGGGGAGAGAGAAAAAAAACTCTAAAAATGGGTTTTCACAACAAGCCTAATGAGATACCCATGTAAAGCCAAAATTAAGAAGGAATATGTCCTCATAAACACCCCCAAGGACAAATTCTAAAACCCCAAGCATACCATTCAACTCAAGGTAATGAGGTGAAGTAAAATTCTTTTTAAATATTTTAGCAACCTATTGCTAAGTCAGAATATACTCCAAGATAAGAACTTCATACTAAATGTGTTGATGGATGAAGTACATATTTACCTAAATGTGTTTGGTTTGTTGGTGCTCAACTAAGTTGCAAGATATGTGAATTACACTTTGGTTTTCACACCAAAGTACAATAGATTAATCCTATGGGAAGCCAAACTTTGTCAATAATTGATGAAGCCAAAGAACCTGCTGACTCATTATAACCATTACCCTAAACTTAGCCTCTATAGATGAAATTAAAATAGCCTAATACTTATTGTATAACCAAGCAATAGGTGAATAATCAATATATAAAATGTATCTAGAAGTGGAATGTATGTCATCAAGATAACCTACCAAATATGAATCACTATACCCAACTAATTGAGTAAAACCCCTAGTGTAGTGTAAATCAAATTGAGTAGTGCCTCGAAGATATCATAAAATATTTATTCCATCCTATCAATGAATATCATGAGGGTCATGTGAAAAACCTATTTATAAGCTCAAATTAAAACAAATGTTGGGGTGAGTATGGTTTAAATATATAAGACTCCTAACCATCTATCTATACAATCTAGGATCACAAAGATGAGTAATAAAAGTGGTACTGAGAGTCACTCTAGACTAAAAAGAGGACTTGGCTTGTAATTATCTATGCTAAAATGTTCAAGAAGATCAAGGGATGTATCTATAAGTGGAATGTATGTCATCAAGATAACCTACCAAATATGAATCACTATACCCAACCAATTGAGTGGAACCCCTAATTAGTGTAAATCGAATTGAGTAGTGCCTCGAAGATATCATAAAATATTTATTCCATCCTATCAATGATTGTCATGAGGGTCATGTGAAAACCTATTTATAATCCGAAATCAAAAGATGTGTTGGGGTGAGTGTGGTTTAAATATATAAGACTCCCAACCATCTATCTATATAATGTAGGATCACAAAGATGAGTAGTAAAATTGGTACTGAGAGTCACTCCAAACTAAAAAATAGGACTTGGCTTGTAATTATCCATGCCAAAATGTTGAATAAGATCAAGGGTGTACTTTTGTTGACTAAAAAAACATGTGTCTAACTGTGAAATCTGCAAACCAAGGAAGAAGTACAAAATACCAAGATCTATCATATCAAATTGTGAATAAACTACCCATTAAATAGCTTGAATCTAAGAAGAGGAGTTACCTATGAGAATAAATTCATCAACATATAATAATAGTATAGTAATTTCCTCCTTAATATGCTAAATATACATTGTGGGATCTGAGTGGCAATGAACAAAGCTAGTGCAAAGAAGAAATGAATCCATCTTCTCATACCAAGCTAGAAGGGCCTGTTTGAGGTTGTAAAAATACCTAAAATTTTGAAAAACAAGAAAATAATCATTAATAACCCCAAAAAGATGCTCCATGTATATTTCCTCATATAAGTCTTTATGTAATAAGGCACTCTTAACATCCATCTGATACACTAGGCAAACCTATGATACAACTAGATAAAGTACAAGGTATACAAAAATCAATCTTAGAAACAAGTGAAAATGTCTTATATTAGTCAACACATTCGATTGATGAGAAACCATTTATTATAATATGATCCTTATACTTATCATTGGAACCATTAGCTACATAGTTGGTGCAGTAAATCCAGTTACACCTAACCAAATTTCTTCCCTTAGGAAAAGTGGCCAAATCCCAAGTATGATTATTCATCAATGAACACTCATTTATCATCACATCATGCCACCCATATATCCCATGATATTGTTAAAAAGATTTTGGATCCCTAGATAATGCCTAACACAAAAGTTTAGTACCTATAAATTATGCACGATGATGTTGAGTAGGTGGAAGATCTTGGAAAGGTGTTATATAAAAAAATATAGTTTGTTCCCACTTAGGCATAGTGGAAACATTAGTGTGAGTAGGATTGTCAACCTTTATAACCTTATTAGGGACCTCTTGAACTAGATCCTCAAATAATGAATCCTCAATAGGAGGTGAGGAATCATCAAAAGAAGAAGAAGACATGGAATAAGATGAAGAAGAATCATGAGATGTGAAGTGCTCACCAAACTATACATGTGTTTGAAAATGAAAATCATTAGTATCATGATCTAAAAGGTAAGAAGCTCTCATGTCCCCACAATACCCTAAAAAAATTAATGGTTGTATCTTCTTATCCAATGCTTTCCTTTTATTATTTGGTACAAATGCCCAATGGCTCCTAAAGACTTATAAAAATGAGACATCAGGTTTGGTTTTAGACCAAGCCTCTTCCAGAGTCAAATGTTCAAGTTCTCTATTTGGTGTGTGGTTCTAAATTTAGTTCATATAATTAACTACCTCTACCCAATAGATAGGAAGTAAATCTCATGAAAGAAGCATGCAGTTAGCCATATCCTTCAATGTTAAATTATTCCATTCTACTAGGCCATTTTTTTATGGAGTATGAGAAAAAAAATGTTGGTGAACAATTTCATGAGATGCCAAAAAAAATTAAATAAATCTTGACTGAAGTACTCCCCCCATTATTTGTGTAAAGCTTCTTGATGCAACTAGAAAATTGTTTCTCTACCAAAACCTAAAGACTTTGAAGTGATCAAAGACATCACTCTTGTACTTAACAAAAAACCAAAGTACACCTTGATAAATTATCAATAAAGGTAATTACATACTTATCTCCATTAAAAGGAGTAATAAATTCCATCAAATCATTATGCACAAGCTCAAGTGGTAAAGCAACTCTCTAGGACATACCTTAGGAAATGGATCTTTATGTTATTTCCATAATGCACAACCAGAAAAAACTCCATCAAGACATAAAACTATAAGAAGACTCTCTACCATACTGTGGTTGCTCAGCTCCTTCAAATATCTATAATTGAGATGTCTAAATCTCTCATTCTAAAGCCTACTTTTAGAATCTACATGAGAAACCAAACACATCCCTAGAGAAGGATTATCATGAAACCCCTCAAAGTAATAGAGTAGATAACTATAATTAATAAAACCCTATGCAATAAGTGTGTGTGGCTCTAACAAATATCAAAATTTAGAATCCTGTAGTGTGAAATTCATTATTTTACCTTGACCAGAATGGAAAATATGAGAAACTAAAAAATAGATTGGCATTGATGTCTAGAACATATAATACATCATTGATGCATCCACCATCAATTTGTATGTCACCCTTTCCATTAATATAATAAATGAAGAATCTCCAACCTTAATTTTGGAAGTATAACTCAATCCAAAGATACAAAGGACTCCTTGGAATAAGTCATGTGGTGTAAAATACTAGAATCTAGAACCCAACTATCTGAAACATGTGATTGTGATCTCCTAAAAACATTAAGTGTTTTCCCATGCTCATGAGATGGAGGAGTGGAGATATAAATCTTGTGTTTTTTTATGACATCCTCTAGGGATTTCATTCTCTTAAAAAACTTTGACTCTTCATGACCAGTCTCCCCATTATGGGATCAAAATAGGATAGACTTTTTCTTAGATTTGGAAGATTATTTGGGTTGAGATGTGTTGGTGTTGGGCTTTAGTGAATTTTGAGATGGAGTTTTCTTCTTCTTATTTTTTATTTTTCCCTTACTCTTAGGATGTGATGCTACTAATAATTTTTTAGAGGTGAAAAACTCAAGGTGAGATAATTTGGATTCCTCCCCTAGAGTAATTCTCTCACAAAACAACTCCAAATTAGGCATTTTCATTTTGAATGTGGCACCTAAGGCATCCTTGCTAGATAAAAAGGTAGAAGCAAAGATTTGGAATGTACCACTAAACTTGGATAAAATAAAGTACACATACTCTTCATCTATCTTTTCTCATCCACTTCCCTTCAACTATGTCAATAAATGCTTAAACTTAATGAGATAGTCTACAATAAAGGAAAAGTCATTAGAATTGAGTGAAGTAAGCTTTACTTCAAGATGCATGGCTCTCATGTGATCTACTTTCCAAAATAAACCTTTTATCTTAGCTCACATTTTGAATGGAGTATCACACCCATCCAAATGAAACAATAAATCATCACTCACATGAGTCCCTATTAAACCCATACACTCATCAAACATACATCTGTGCTGAAATTTTTCATAATCTCTTGTGAATTGTGGTTGAGTTTCATTCATTAGGGACCATACTCATTTGTATTTGATGATTATTTTCATTTTAGGTCTCCATGTATGGTAATTGTGTGTAGTCAAAGGCTCACAATGATCAATAACAAAAGTATAATCCATGTTAGTGAACCACCAAAGAGTGAAAATAATGCAAAAGGGTGCACAAATCAACACCGAAACAACCCCTTAAAATATTGTATTAAAGACCCCCCACTGCCACCGCGCTACCGCCCCCCCCCCCCCCCAACAATTTTGGCACTTTATAAAAGTAGTGCATTTTTACAAAGTAATGATACTAATGGATAAAGAATTGAAAACCATGCACTTATGTAAAAAAAAGTAACTCATTTTTAGTTATAGTTCAAAAATTGTAGGCTTTATGAATTCTTGTAAATTGGTCAAAAACATTAAAAATGACACTCCAAACTAAATTCAATGACCAAAATAGAAATGAAGGTAGGATTCCAACCACTCATTCAAACCATAATTTAACCATGAAAATGATCAAACCCACCAAAGTGAAAAAAAACATTCATAATGTTTGTGGGTTCCAAACCATTTTTGAAATTCAAAAACACAGTTTATATTAAACACCCATGTTTTTAAGAAAAAAATTCCTAGAATGGTATATTAGAACAACCATAAATTTATTAATACTCAATAAAATTTAAAAATGTAAAATGGTATGGAATGTTTTGAGATAGGATCTCATAAACCATAAATATTTTCATAAACTTCCTTATGAGTAAATCATTGTTGATCAAAAAATATTTCATTTTAGTAAAAAAACTCAGTTTGTCCAAAAATAGATTTGAAAGAAATCACCACACAAAAACTCTCCACTAGGACCTCCTCTTTCAAATTTGGTCTCCAAATAGGAATGCCACTTTAAACTTTCCAACACCCTTCCAACACCATCCTCCTTGCACAAAGGAATGAACATAGTCTATCCAATGCTATAATCTTTAAACTATAACGTAGCCTATGCAAATGATGAATGACATGTTGAGGATGACTTGGGGATGGTAGAATAAGGAGAAAGAACATTGAAAACAAATAGAATTATCTAAAAAATTACAATTTAATAAATGGTTAAAACTCTCTAAAGATCTAGTACCATGTTAGGAATGGTAAAAACATTCCAATAATCCAATATCTAGAGAGTTAGCAATAAAAAACATCACATGAAGTTGCAAACAAATGAGATGTAAAATAAGAAAACTCAAATGATATTCAAAAAAGAGATTCCATCTATTTCTCTAAAGTAGCTGATAAAATGGTGAAATCCTTAGAATCTATCATTCTTATGCTACACCTTACCCTTGTATTTATAATAGTTGACGGTAGGTGAGAGGAGTATATTTGGTAATGTGAAACCAGCTAGTTACCAAACAAATAGTCCCACTATGTGCACAAATCCAAACCTTCCATGTGCAATATTGTCAACACTCAAACCTAATTTATTAACTTCTTAGTTACACTTGTGGGTGTGCAAATTTACACCACAAATGAGTCTAACTAACCTAGACTAAGCATCCTTGGTTAATACCCAAGTTACATATTTTAATTCCAAGTTACTCTTAATCCTAATTATTTACTCTAAGAGTGATATAATATATTCAAAAGTGAGAAATTTAATACAATTATTTCAAAATATATATAATGATATCACCAATCTTCATAGGTAGGCACCCAAAAATTCTAGTCAAAATAATAATAACCAATCTCATGATAGGAATTTCAATTTCCAAGGAACCTATAGGCAATAGAATTACCGACCTAATAATGGGAATGTACCTAGTCCCCTTGATAGTGGAAATCAAAACTACAATGCCCCCCATTCTATGAATTTCATAGACCTAGCCTTAAATACTTGGTTTAGGTTACACAATACCACAAACCATAAAAACCAACTACACATAATTCATAGTTGATTCAAACATCTTCCAAAAGGAGGTGGATAACATGAAAATCATTCCTACTCCTAGTGATAACCAAAATCAAAAAGGAGGGAAATCAGACACAACCTTTGTATTAGACACTAATGAATCTCGTTTTGAAGATGAAAATGAGTATAAGGATAACCTAGAATACATATATACCTTCAGATAGTTATAGAGAGGAAATTATTAACAACTAAGGAGTAAGTCAAGTAGCATATTGACCACCTCTACTCCCTTGAATAACACTCAGGTTCCACCTAATGTAAATTTAGGTAATAATCCTCCACCCAAAGGACCTTCAACTTCTTATCCACATAATTGTCCTAATATATATGCTCTAGATAATAAGCAACCAAAGAAGACCAAACTTAGTTAAGATATAGTAAAATATCTTAAGAAAACTAAAGCCAATATAAATATGTATGAGTTGCTTTAGATTTATAATAAAATATAATTACTTTTAAAAGAGTTTTTTGGTATTAAAGGGAAAGAATATGCCAATTTTTCTCATGTGCATGTTGATCTCTACAAGGAGAAGACTCAAACTTGTCCTTTCCTCTTAATAGCCAGAATATTTGGTAAAAACTTATATAGTTGTTTGGTTGATTTAGGTGCCTTAGTTAACATCATGCCTTATGTCATTTGCCAATAATTGGGCCTAACACCTATGAAATAAAATGAAAAGGTTGTATAACTAGATAAAATAGAGGTAAAGGTAGTTGGGGAGATAAATAATGTCCACATGTAATTATCTTCTAATGAGAGGATTCATCAATATCCAATTGGTGGATATCCAAGATGATTATGGCATGCTATTGAGTCACGACTGGTTAAGGACTTTGAATGGCTATGTGGAAAATAATTTTAGCCACATGTGGATACATCAACATGTTTTTCCAACCAAATCAAGATAATACAAGAACCCAAGGTGGTTCATATGATCACTGAGTACAATAAAACAAATGACATCCTCTATAAGGAATCTGAAATGGGAGTGTATTTACTAAATAAAGAGGAAGGAATACACAATGATCTCTTTATCAACATGCTCAATGTGTAGAAAATGATAGAGGTGGAATATTTGGATCTTCTAGATGAAGAAGACTAATATAAATTACATGAGTTATTATCCTTCCTAGACATTTCCTTTACATATGATAAACCAAGACATGATGAATTAAATAGAAGTAAAGAATATTTGTGTTATTCATAAGAGAATCAAAGCTATGCCATAATTAGGGATGATAGTCTAAATTCATCTATTCACCAGGAGGTGAATGTTGCAACAACACTACCCATACCCAAGATGTCAGTGCAAGAAATAATATCAGACTTGTAGACCTTAAAATTAGATGGTTCAAAGTATAAAATTTGATGTGGTATTGGGGTAGAATTAATTAATATAAGAGGGAAGTCTTATCTTACCACCTACCATCTATAGTTCAATTGCACCAACAATGTGTCTAAATACAAATCATTGGTCTATGATCTTCTATTCACCCTTGGCAATAAATTAAATAATATCAAAGTATTAGGTGACTTTGAATTAGTAGTCAAATAGGTAAGAAATTAGTATTCTTGAAATGATAATCACTTGTCTAGGTATCATAGTAGAGTCTAGACCCTAATTGAAGACTTTGATACCTTTGAAATTCAGACATTACCTAAACAAATGAATTATGTAGCAAATTCATTGGCCACTATTAAGATTACCTCAAAAATGAATGCCCATTAACAAATGAGAAGATTCTTATTAGAGTTAATATCTATCCCCTCAATCCCAAATAACATCAACAATTTCCAAGTCTTTAATGATGACCAACACATACTAGAATTCATCACCAACATTGAAGTATTTACAGATCAAATCATTGATGAAGATGATTGAGAAGACTTTGAATTTGGACAAAGATGATGTGATGAACCTAAAAATGAATAACATACCCAAATAAATGATCTCAATATAATGGCTATTAGATATGGATTATCATGAGGATGATAAGGTTTCCACCCCAATCAAGGTTATACAACATGATCATCACAACCTGGGTGGTGAAAATAAAGAGAAGAACATGATTTTAGGCATCACTTGTATCCCAGAAGAGAAACACAATTTCACAAAAACTCTCAAGGAATTCAAGGATGTGATTGAATGGAGTTATGAATATATAAAGGCCTTCAACACTTCTATTTTGACACACACTATTCCCCTCAATCTTACATTCAATCCATTTAGGCAAAGACAAAGTTCTATGAATCCACTGCTAGAACCCTTGATTTTTAAATAAGTACAAAAATTGTTGGTAGTAAATATCATCTTCCTACTAACAATTCTACATGGGTTGTGAACCTAGTATCGGTGAGGTAAAATAATGGGGATTTTAGACTATGTGTTGATTTATGTAACCTCAAAAAATATTCTAAAAAGGATATCTATCCCTTGACTTTATTAGATTAAGTGTTGCATAAGCCTAAATTATGTCCTTCCTTGATGGGTATTCAAGATACAATCAAGTGGTTGTTGATTATGAAGATAGAATCAAGACAACTTTCACTACTAAGTGGATCACCTATGCATATAAAAGAATGAATTTTAGAATGATTAATGTAGGTACCACATTTTATAGGGATATGGATATTTAATTCAAAGAATTAATGGGAAAGTGCATGGTTATGTATATGTATGTTATTAATATCTTCTCCAAAAGGAGATCAGATCATATAAAGGGCATAAGGAAAAATGTTGTAGAGATGTATATACTATGGGATTTCATTAAATCCCAAGAAGTGTATATTTGGGGTAATTTAGGATAATCTACTAGAACACATTATCTCTAAGAGGAGAATATCTATAGATCCTAATAGAGTGGAGGAAATCTTGAAGATACCATAGGCCCACACTAATAAATAATTAAAGAATTTCTTTGACAAGATCAAATTCATAATAAAATTCATCTTAAGTTTTTCTAAGATAATCAAACTACTTAATAGCATGATGAAAAGGGATGCCAAGGTGAACTGGATTGTTGAAGAAAATGTGGCATTCAACTAAATCAAGGTCACCATTGCTAACACACACATACTTAGTAGCCCATAATACACACAACACTTTTATTTGTACTCAATTTTATTAGAACACTCTATGTTTATCATGTTAACTTAGAATAAGGATATGGGAGATGAAAGTCCAGTGTCTTTCATGATAAACCTACATAGGAATGTTAAACTTAGATATTCCACACTTATTAAATAGGCCTTAATTTTTATTAAAGATGTTAAAATGTTTAGACATTATATTATGCATAACAAGGTGTTTGATATGGTACTTGATCCACCCATGAAGGCCCTATTAATTCAAAATGAATTGGGTGGCATGGTAATAGATGACCATAGTCTAGGAGTTTAACCTAGAGATTTAGTCAATGAAGATTTTTTGGGGGCAAGGACTTTGTGTTGGGGGTTTCTTTGATAATTCTAACTTTGGGACTAAAGTATAGCCCAACTAGCTAGCACGCTGGCCCTTTCATGCAAGATTTAGGTCTTGTATTCTCACTCGAATTTTGTAATTAAAGACCAATTCCCATATGTTTTGTTGTATAGTGTTAACAACTTGTTCATATCATTCTCTTTATGTAAATTAAATAAGGATTATATAAATGCATAGATATACTACCTTGATCCTTTGATTTTTAGGTTTGATTAATATCACTACATAGAATATTGTCATCTTATATTAGCATCAATTACTTAGAAAATAAACATAGGATATAACTCATATTTAAATCTAATCACTCTACTCAACTCACACACCATCATTCATCATAAAACATAATAAGTTGATAAAACCTACTATTTCATATATTTAAGGTTGATCATCAAAAAGGTAAAGGTTCATCACAAATTCAACTCCACAGTACTTTAAAATAGGGGTACTTATACATTTTTTTCCCTAACCAAGTGTTTAAAATCATTAATGGCATAAATAATTGGCCAATAAACTCTCAATAGACTAAGAGATGTGATGTTTCTTCCTAAAGACCCAGGCCTCTACAACCCCTATATCCTCGCTCTATGTTATATCTTTGCTACCATGTGTTCCTCTCCTTATGGGTTGGTGCAAAAATTCCTATCAATAGGGTTGGGGTGACCCATATAAATTATTATTTTAACTAATCCCATGCCCCATGTGTTCCCCTAGTATTTTTCTTCTATTTTGAGTCCTATGTCCTTAGGTTCCTCACGACTCATCTCCTCTAACTAGGTCCTCTCACATTGGTTCCTCCACACCACTATCCTCTTACACCCCATAGGTTTTGCACCTATCATCTATGTGTCATGGTCCTTCCACACCATGGTCCTTTAATGACATAGTGGTTCCACTCCAAAATTTGACAACACTTAGCAAAAATTTTGGGGCCAAAATCACCCCACACTACATCTTAATCCATCCTAGACTAATTTGTACTAGCAACCTCCATAAAAAATCTAGGCCTTGATTACTCAATCTCCTTATTCATATTGTCCCATTGTAACAATGCCTTGATAACTATTATAGTTATTTATACTATGATACCTTTGGATTTAATTATTTCCTTGGGTTGGCTAGGAGTATTGTTGGCCTTATTGATCAGTTCATCCAAGGATGTGATGGCATCCTTTTGGACATATTCAAGTGTGGAGACTTCCTTTCCAACCTATCCTTATAAGGCTATAAAATTTAGATTCAGCTATTGATAATTTTTATTGATTGTGTCTTCTATGGTCTCTACATGCCTGAATGCTTTGGCACACTAGGCATAAACTTTTATTAAGAGTACAACATTAGCTAGCTAAAACCTCTGGGCTTCTTTAGCTTATATCTGAGCCTCTAAGACTTTATTTGGGCATGATAGCTACACAAAAATTCCATCCAAAAAGGGGATAACTTCCTCAACCCTCTCTATGGCATGCTGTAGACTTCAATGTCCATGGTGAACTATTCAACTAACTCCAATCCCTCATATTTTTTCATGGGTTACTCCTTGCATCACTTGAGCAGAAGTTCCACCATGGTCTCTAGCTTTCCTATGGCATCCCTATCAAGAGGTACACAATTTTCTAGCATTAGTTCTTCATTTAAAATTATTTTATAGAGGTTGAAGACCCTTAATTTTTCCTTTATGGCCTCTTAGATCTACTTCTTCAATGTGGCCACTTATTTGGTGAGCACTTATTTCTATGCAAACTCTTTATTATACATGCCCACAATATTAACATGTTTTCTCTCAGTAGTGCACGCATTAGAATCTAATAAAATATTTTTTCCACATGATCTCCATACCCAAATTCAAAAAGGTGACACTTTATAAAAGAGGGGTTATATTTGGTGGATCTACCCATAGTGGTTTTGGTAATGTTGGAGCATCTAGACCCAAGTAAAGGTTACATTCGGGGGTTTGAACTCATGCTCCTCATTGTATATATCTAACAGGAAGGATACTTACTTCCTTATTTCTAAGGTTACCTCATCAAATATGAAGTGTGGCCAAAGATAGAGCATATTTTCTTAGATACTGAACTGATATCACTTTCATGCATTTCCATTTGCATCATCACTATGTTCTTATGTGGTCATGATTGGTCCTTCCCTTTACTAAGGTCACACCCAATTTTGGCCTCCTCATGGCTACTAGAGACCATCTCACTCATTTATTATTCTTTACTATCCCCCTTATTTTCATATAGTGATTTGACATCAAAAAAAATCATTAGAGGTGGATTTCTCGTCTTGAATTAGGGAGGGAGTATTCTTAGAGTTATAACTCATGCTATGAACATGTACCTTAAGAATATCATAATAGGGCACTTATCTTAGGCACTACTACTAGGCAGTTCTTGACGTAGAAGTACTTAGGGGTGATGGTGGTGGAGTTATTTTAGGAGGAGAAGGTTGAGGTGTAAGATGAGGTGGAGGTGGAGAAGGTGGAGGAGAAAGAAGAGAATAAGGCTAGGGAGATGAAGGGTGTAGTGGCAAAGAGCGTAGAGGAGATAGAGAAGTGTGGGGAGGGGGTGGTGATGGATGAAGTGGAGATGACATAGATGGATAGGATGGCATGGGTCTAGATGGTGGATGGGTAGGTTGTAGTGGCTCCATAGTCTTCTACCACTTATATGGTTCTTGATGCCCACTTGTGCTAGTGCCTACATCTAGTTGCATCTTCTTCTTTAAGGGTGGCATTGATAGAATCTTTTCCTTAGTGTCCCTAGCATGTGGATCCTTTTGGGGGTGTAACATGTTGAATAATTTTTGAATTTTCTCCCCCACCATCACCTTATTAACTTTGATGTTGGTCAAGTCCATCTCCCTCTTATCTATATAAGCCTTCTTTCCTAGATAAACAAATAATTTTTGGAGAGTGTGAATTTTTGAGTCTATTCTCTCAGCTTGCAAGATGATGGCTTATGCATCATAAATATGATTCATAGAGTCTATGAAGTACCAAACCAAGAAGGTGTATGGTAACTTGATACATGTAGAGAGTTATCTATATGAGTTCATTTAGATGTGCATGAGGAAGAAGTGTTTCTTCATGGATAACTATGCTTGATCTGCAACTAAAGGGGGCAAGTCCTTTAGGATGCACTACTCATCCTCAAAGGCCACATTCATTCCATCAAACCAATACCTCATATTCATCTTGTATGAGGGGGTGATGCGCTAGGGGTATGTGAATGCATTTTAGTGTTCATCAAGGGACTTATGTGTGGGAGGATACGCCCACTTTAGTGCTCTAGAGCTATAATTTGGCACACTAATTTCATCAAAAACCATTAAGAGAAGGATTACCCCCCATGGGAACCTATACTTAGGCACCCAATGGTTCCTCCCCACATCTTCTATAATATTATAAGAAAAGTACATAGCCTAGTTATAATTCATCCCCTATGTGACCTGATGGTAAATATAGAGGTGATCCATGTCAACCTCTTTCCAACAATTGGTCCCTCCGATCTTGGTCATGACAATCCATGCCATAACCTAGAGGGTAGGACCTTATAGGTTTTTAATGTGCATGGCATGACCTTGCTTCTAATACATTAGCATCATGGATATATTTTGGACCTCATCAATGTCCAAGTCATAAATTACACTCAACCCTGAGCACTATAGTTTCGTGACCTTACTGATCCTTTCAAGCATGATATTCATGTTACACATAGTGAAGTAGATGTAGTCTTCGTGGATGCATGAGAAAATGAATTAAACCACCTTTGTGGGTTTAAAAAATTATGGTAAATTGAAGAGTTAAGACAAGCCTACAACATATAGTTTGCTAAAGATCTTGAGATCATACACCACTTAGTTCTTGATGTTCTTGGCCTCAACTCAATAGTCATTTTGGAGCTCAACCTCATTCCCTAGTTGGCAATGATTGTAGTCAAACATGGTATAAGTGGAAACCTTGGATACCCATTTCTCTATGTGCAACACTAATTATGGATATTTTATTTCTTTAATCAATAGAGATGGGGGTGGGGATGCTTGGGATTTCTATATCGAGGATGATTGAGCCTAATTTGTTTTGTGCACCATACTTTCCTCTTATTCTTTTATGCATTGAACTTATTATTTTGGTGTCTCTTCCCTAATTGTAACCCAATCTCATCCACTCACCTCTTCTTCTTTTGGTATTATTGGTAAGGTTTTAGTTCTTTTGGCCTTTTTCTTAGGCCACATCACCCTTTGAAGAGATTGAAGGTTAATGCATGGCCTGCCAATGTTTTTAAAAAAATACGTGGTTACAGATGATTATTTTAGATTTTCAATCTTGAACACCCTCTAATGGAAAACCTACAACATGCAACTTTAGGTACTATGTTTTTATAATGAAATAGACTCATAATATCTCTTCTCAACTTGGTGTGCCCTGTGTTGGTTGTTGTGGTGATGAATTCAATTTGCTTGGCTCTAGATTTGATTAACTCAACTCTGGTAGTAACTTGATCTTTGAGTCTATTAATCTAAAACTAAATTCAAGGTAAAGTGTAAAATGAGTTTAACTTACCTATTTATAGGCTCCAAGAGGGGTTAACCATCATTTATACTTTCCCATCACCCATCATTTCATATCATTAATGTAGATCCTTAACAACCACTACATTTGGATCCTTGATTTTTACAATTAATGCCTTTAAAGGTATTATCCCATCACATCATTGGTACATTTATACCATAAATATTCTTTCCTTATTGATGACACATCTCATCTCGTACTTTTTTTTGAAGTGGATGACAGTTATGTCTCATACTTTTCATGATGTGGGAGACAACTATCTCTTTTGAATTTCTAAATTCATGGTGGGAGTCTCACCTCTTTGTGCCTTAAATAACTTGTGCATCTTTAGTACCTTGTGTGCCCTTGATACCTTGTAATCCCATGTAACTCACATGCCTAAGTAATTTCATGGATTTATTGATTTTATTAATAATGACTTGACTTCTTTCCCCACACTAAAATAAGACTTGGTCCTATACAAAGATTTTTAGAACTAAGAAAAATAAAATTCAAAAAATAAAATATGCACACAACAAAGGAAATGCTTTTATTAAAAGTAATAAATCATAAACTAATGGCATAAGCCTTATTGATTACAATACTTCAACTATTTTGAAGTGAAATATGAATAGAGTTGGATTCCATTATAATGCCCAAGAAGGAACTGGTCATCCATCTTTTGTAATCAACATGCACAAGTAGGCCTAATGTTATGAATTATAAAAGGGCCATCCCAGTGTATATGAAGCTTTCCAAGGTTGCATGTAAATTTAGAGTTGTATAATAGGACCTTCATTCCTGGAGAGGATTTTTTGTTCTTTATATGGTGATCATGCCATGGTTTTTGCTTGCACTTTTCTACATCTTTACTCTAATGAGCAAGGAAATGAGCTTTGTCCAGTTGTAATAAAGTGTTTAGGTCCATTTTTAAAGAGGACTCTTTATCCAGTTGTCTTACTTGCATGATACATAGAGATGATACCAAGAACTCTACTGGTAAGATTGCTTCTTTGCCATACACCAAATTGAATGATGTGTTTTTGTTTAGGTGCTTGTAGGTTATTTGGTAAGCCCATAGTACTATAGACATCCTATCATCCCAATAAATTTGACCAACATTATAGATCTTTGTCAATGTGGTACCTAGGATCTTGTTGAAAGCCTTAGTAGTTTCATTGGCTTGTCAATGATATGGTGTTATTTTATGGTCTATAATCATGAACTCAGCCAACAAGATGATAATTATTTCATTAAAAAGTGGGTTCTATGATCACTGGTGAAACTTAGGAGACATCTAAACCATGTTATGATATTCTACTAGATGGACCACAAAGTAGTAAAAATAGTACAATCCTTTGTCAGTGTAGTTTCAACCTAGTGCATAAAGTAGTTAGTTCTTGTAATGATGTATTGAGAAACTATTCATCATCCTACTAGAGTGATGGGGCAAACAAAATCAATAGCCTAGTTTTTAAAGGGTTCCTAAGAAGGAATAGGTTATAGAGGCATAACATCTCTTTAGTTAGGTTTTCCTATGTGCTGACATATGTCACATTATTTAGCATATGCTTTAACATCTTGGAAAATAGTTGGCCACCATTATCCAACTAGCAGAACCTTTCATGTAGTAGCCTCTCTAGCATAGTCCACTTGCAATAAACTAATGAACTTCATAGAGTACCTCAGGGTTGTCATGTTGTATTACATAATGTCAAACAACTTCATCATAACCCATTTTGTAGAGATTGCCTACTATAAATTGAAAGGGTGCAGTGCAGACCGTGGGTTGATTTTTGGCCTGTGAGGTGAGACAATCAGGGACAAAGTTAGTGGTCAAGAATGTTATAATGTCTTTAAACTCTTTAGGCACCCATGTAACATAGAAAAATTTTACTTTAGGAAGATCATCTTATATGGCATGTAATGGTTCTCCATTCTTGATTTGTGACAAGTGGTCAGGTCCATAATTAGCCTTTTTAGGTTTCACCATAATTTAAAACTAGAATTCTTGGAATAACATAATCTAGTGATAAATTCATCTATGTAACATGAGTTTGTTAACAAGGTACTTAAAACCCTCATGATCTATATAGAAAATAAAGGAGTGGCTAATGGGTACTATCTAAACTTCTATAGAGCGTAGACCATCGATAATGGTTTGCACTCCATAGTGGTATAGTTTATTTCAATTAGTGTTAGATTCCTATTGGTAAAGTATGTTGGATGATACAAGTGACATTCACCTAGTTGTGTAAGAATTTAACCAATGGCCATGACTGATGTATCAACATGGACATGAAATGGTTTGATCCAATTAGGGAATTAGAGGATAGGAGTAGTGACCAGATTTTCCTTAAGTGTTTCAAATGTCTCCTTACAAGAGAAAGTCCATATGAAATGTTCATTTTTCTTTAAAAATTATTTTAGGGGTGCATAAATCTTTGCATATCCATGGATGAAATTTATATAATAATGCATGTGGCCTGGAAAGGCATAAACCTCATGCTGAGTCTTGGGTGATGGGAGGTAAATAATAATAGATACCTTCACTAAGTATACCATAAGTCCTTTACAAATAATATGTCCTAGGATCACACCAAAAGGTGTCACAAATAGGCACTTATTTAAATTTAATGATATTTGTAAGACCTAACAGTGCTCAAGCATAAGTCTAAGGTTAGAACAATGGTCCTTAACCAAGCCATACATGGTCCAATCATCCAAATAGACTTGAAAGAACTTGTGGATGAAGTCCTTAAAGGCTTCAAATTCTATTTGTGAAAATAGTACTGGGGTATTTTTAACTTGAAGGGCATAATATTATACATAAATGATCTCCATTCGGTGGTGAATATTGTCTTGGGTTGGTATTCTTCAGCTATTTAGAGTTGATAGTAACTCGAGGAGCCATCTATGAAAGTATACACCTCACATATAGTAACACCTTCAAGGATATCCTCCATCAATGGCATTAGAAAGGGATCAAATAAATAGGATGCATTATTCACTCAGTAGTCCATGCAGATATGGATGCATCCATCCTTCTTGATACTAATCACCATGGGACTAACCCACTAAGATTCATCAATGGGGATGATTACTCTAGTATGCAGCATACTATCAATTTCCTCTTTGACATGCATCTATAGATTAGGATTCATCCTATATTGGCATTTTCTAAATGGTCAAACACCATCAACTAGCTTGATATGCATCTTCCCTAAGGACATGTGGAATCCCTTCATTTCACTATAGTTCCTTAGGAAGACATCCTGATATTCTTTTAGCAATTCAATTTTTTTTGAAATATATATGTTATTCTAATAGTTTCTTATTGTATCCATTTTTAGTTCTTATTCTAAGATGATGTTGTGCTAAATAGTCTGAATAGGCCCATGGTAGGGTTATCCATATTGGCACCTATTTTTGAATAGTTCTTATGCCAACATCCATAGGAACATCTAAATGATTAGATAATGGGTCAAGTGGAGTGGATCCTTCACCTTCTTCTACTTGTAACATGATATTTATTTTATCAAACAAATTTATTCATGTCAATTATGATTGAGGACTAATATGAGTGTAGGAACTGGGTATGTTGATGTTCATGAAATAAGTGTAGCGTCTCCTCAGGATCCTAAAAAATAATCCTCAATCATTATTCGATGGGACATGGGTCACCTACTACCACTTAATTCATGGGTTAGAGGGTGAGGCACAAATCCATCCTTGGGGAAGAATAGGACAATGTCAAGTTCATGTTCTCCTTTAGTAGATGCCAAAACCTAGTACCCATGTGTCAATCTTCATGAATATACCATACTCATGATTAAGTGCATAAATTTATATATAATGCATGCATGCATAAATATTCTATTACGTAGGACTCATCATCCTACCACATTATTTCACAAGCTTAAATATGGGGCTCAGGTGCTTGTACTCCATTGTAATTAACTATTCCATTTACTTTTATATCATGATGGAACTGGTGGTGTAAGGTTGAGCATACTTGATCCTTTTAGAGGAGTCATTTGAAATTGGTTCTCTACCATCATGAAATTATACCATCAAAGAGATAAACCAAATATTGAAATTGATATTTATCAGTGTGGTAAGACTCTTTAAGGCACTGAATGAAATCTCAAACTTTCAGCTACTCATGGAACCTTAGAGCCTCATCGAGTCTTTCAAGCAATGTCTCTATGATAAGTCCCCTTATGACTTGGCCAGTGATAATGAAAATGAACCTATGTCATTTATTAAACTACCATGACACATTCTCATAGTTTTTAATGATACTACATACTCTACCAGTGAGGTCATAGTCATCATGAGCCCAAAAATTATAAGAATTGCTTGTAGTGTCAAAAAGGGACTTAGTATCCAAGAATTGAAGAACACCATCTAAATTGGGATCTATTTTCTCATCATTCCTTGAAATCACATTATATATATATGGTTTATATCTTTATCAACATTAACAAGATCTATGTAAGGGGGACCTTGTGCTTGATCTAGTAGTATAACAACATGCTAGTCAATGTTCTCAAAACTAATGTATCACTTATTAAAACCCAAGTCTACATTATTCTCATAGTACCAAGTTATTCCTAATAGAGATGGATGGTCATCAACATCATATAGTTATAGAACCTTAAAATCTATCTTGAAAGGCATGCCAAATATGTCAATTATTACATTCTGGAGGACCCTAATAGGTAATGGGTGAGTCTTATTTGCAATAAACAAGACATGTGGTGAAGGTTGTAGTGCTACAATATCCATCTTGTGTTGAGCATCCTTGGTGAGAACATTGAATTATATGTTAGTGTCTACTAGTATGTCCTAGATTACCCATCCATTGATGGTAACATTGACTAATATTTATTTATCTTCTAAGGGAGCAAAGGAACTAGGAGTTTTCTATCTCTGAGTATGATTTAAGTGATGGTCCTCACTCTACCTAGTGACTTGAGGGTGAACCTCATTTGGTACTCAAGCTTGATTATTAAGCTAAACAATTAGTTGTAGGATAATATCCTCATCTGGCATATGGTTTCATAGTTTTTAAAAGTCATCTTATGTCACATGTTGAGGTTCATCTTCCCTTTGCACAATAACATGTTGTGTTATGTATTTATCTTTTAGGAATTGAATCTCTCCCTAAAGTTCTCATATGAGTGCCATTGTATCCTTAAAGAAATCCTTTTGATTTTGAACATCATGATAAGTTCTTGCTCATGGTTCTTCCTGTTGCACTTTCTCAATAGGATTAGATGTCGACTGGGTCTATCCCACACTACAAGTGTTAAGGTTTACCTATTGAACTATAGGGATGCTTGGGTGTGCATTTCAATGTGTTTTATTGATTAAAATTATATTGGCACCCTTTTCATTCCACTCTTTGGTGATATCCATGTATAAATTAGGATACTCTTCCAACAGATGGTCCTTTTTTATATAAAGTGCATGTCAGATAGTCTGATCAATCCCTTTGATAGTAGTTTAGAGATCGATATTTGTAATATGTCTTGGGTGGGAAATTACAACTTCCTCATCATTACCCTCTTCCTCATCCATATTAGACACAATTATATTTATTATTTGCTATAAATTTTTGGTGGGTGCTACACACTTAAGCTTCATGCATGTTACTAATCAAATGGTAGTCATTAGTGTCATGATTATAGGAATCATAGATCTCGCAATATTCAGAAACATTAGTGTGTGTATCCCATTGCAGAAGAGGAAAATAACATACATTATGTTCCTCATGAAATGTTTCACACATTTGTTTAATATCATGTGAATGTTCCTGGGTGAGTAATTACTCTGTGTATGTCCTTCATATTCACACTCTATGCACCAAACACCACTACATGTATCATGTGCATTTTTTTCTATCAAATTCTCAAGACATGATTCCATTGAAGATATTTGGGCCTCCATAAAGTGATTGATACCAATATCAATGCTTCCAACTAATTCAATGTAAAGATCAACTTCTAAAGCCTCACATGGGTTAGTGAAAGTTTTTTGAAACAATGTTCATCAAAAGGGTAGTAAAAATCCTCCCACAAACCATTATGCATGATGAATAACATTAATATCAAATGATAGTTTAGACAATAAATTATTAAATATTGCATCATACTGATGCACACTCTTAGTAAGTCCTTGATTTATGTCCTTCAGTGTTGTGATGCTTTGTTGCTCAAATTCAAGAATGTCAAACTCTTGAAGGAAGGTTGTCTGAAGTTGATCATAGTTGACCACCACTTTTTGAGGTTCAAAATTTTGATACCATTTATGCATGCATTCTAAAATCATAGTTATAAACTATGTGGCCTTACACTTGAAAGAAGTGATGCCTCATACCTTCAAAATTAGTTCACATTGTGGACATGCTTAGCTACATTATCCATACCTCAATAATCTAATAAATGTAATGTCAATTCATAGTCTACCATTATTGACTAAGGTTCTTAAGCTAGTGGTTATTTTGAACCTCCAATCCCTTTCCCTTAAGGATGAATTTCACTTCTTCCTGCACTATTTCCTAGTCCTTCAGTGCTTCTAATAGTAGTGTTCATGATATGGGGTATAGTAGCTACCTGGTTAACTAGGTTTGGGCCTGTATTATGTCCTTGAGGTCTATGTCCTCTAAGCATCCCAAGTTGTGCCATAAAATTCCATTAAAAGGGGAAGGAAACTATTAATCATATATGTACATCAAGTATTTCAATTCCAATATCCCTTACTAGTTCAGTCTTTAATTCCTCACTATTTATATCCCAATTACATATGCGTACTTCATCTAACTCAAAATCATGAGCATGTATTATGGTAGGGGATCTTGGTTGGATCAAACTTGGTTCATGTCATCTAGCTTATTTCTTTTTCATAAGATAGAAGTGGCATAGAATGTAGATCAAAAGTGATCAGGTCCTCATGTGTTTATACTTATTTATGGCTCCTAACAACACTCCTTGAGTTCTCTCTATCTCTTCCCACATCACTAACTCCTATAATCCTCTATTGAGCTTCATCATACTTCTATTTTCATAATTCACACTAACTAAATACCATTATAAACCCACAATATTCTACTAAATCCTCTTTTACCCTCCCAAATGTGCATCTCATGCATAAAAGGATTTAGATCTCCATTGGTATAGTCTCAAGTCTAAGATCAAAAAATAGCTTCTTGATTTCAAAATAAAAAAGCCTAATATAATGATCATGTGATTATCAAAGGAACCAGATTTTGGCTTCTTTAGGACATGAATAGGTAGTTATAGTGTACTCCATTTTGTAGATATTTAAAGCTTTCTTCCACCAAAATTTAACTATTCACGTCCACAGAGCTCCAAGTTTTGCTAAAGATATTTGTCATTATAGCATCCAAAAATATCTCCTTCCAAAATTCCTTGATCATCCTTAAGCATATGCCGATAACCACGTATGTAAATGAATTGGGACCTATGAAAAGAAGGTTTTATATAATACGCTATAGAGGTTTTGATCTACCCACTACCATGCATAGATTTTTAGCTCAAGGTAGGGAACCAAAAAGTTATCTTCAACACTAGTAATCCATTCTTCTATACTCTCAATATTAATATGCTCAAACATTTTCCATGACTATGATTCAAGTGATTTGAGTCCTGATAATGGAACCAAAATGTTGGGGTTTTCTTTGATAATTCTAGCTTTAACACTGAATTCTAGCCCAATGATCTAGTGAATTAGCCTTTCACATAAGATTTAGGTATTTCACACTCTCCTGAAGTGTGTAACAAAAGATCAATTTCTATAGGTTTTATTACATAGTGTTAACAACTTGTTCATATCCTTATCTTTATGTAAATTAAACAAGGATTATATAAATGCATAGATAGACTACCTTGATCCTTTGAGTTCTAGGTTTGATTAATATCACTATGCATAATATTATCATCTTATATTAGCATCAATTACTTAGAAAATAAAGGTAGAGTAGAACTCATGTTTAAGTTTAATCACTCTACTCAACTTTCACACCATTATTCATCATACAACACAAGAAGTTGATAAAACCCATTAATTCATATATTTAAGCTTAATCATAAAGAAGGTAAAATTTCAACACAAATTTTTCTATTTAGTAATTTACAATAGGGGTATTTATACTTTTTTTCCCTGACCAAGTATTTACAATCATTAATGGCATGAAGAATTGGCCAATGAATTTTCATCAAACTAAGAGTTATGGTTCTCAACAATTAGTTCTTCCTAAAGACTTGGGCCTCTGCACCCCCTATATCCTCACTCTATGCTATATCTTTACTACCATGTGTTCCTTTCCTTACGGGCTATTGAAAAACTTCCTATCAATAGGGTTAAGGTAACCCATATGAACCATTCCTTTAACTTATCCTACTTCTAATGCACTCTCCTAGTCTTTTGCTTTTATTTCGAGTCCTATGTCCTTAGATTCTTCATGACTCATTACCCTCTGACTTGGTCCTTTCACATTGGTTCCTTTGCACTATTGTCTTCTTGCTCTATGTAGGTTCCATGCCATGGTGCTTATGTACCTATCATCTATGCATCATGGTCCTTCCACACCATGTTCCTTTAATGTAATGCCAATTCTGTACCAAAATTATATAACACTTAGCCAAAATTTTGGGGCCAACACTCCATAAAACTATTGATGAAATATATCCCCAAATTATTTTCCAATAGTATTTAGTACATGACATCATAGATGATGATTAAAACATCGACATATTTGGATCTTTGATGAATAAGAGTGTCTGAGGCACTTGAATTCCACTTAACATAGAGCACTACAATTAAAGATAAACCACTTCATGATCAAATCTAGTGTACTCTATAAGATAAACCATGAAGGAATATATTTGAGATTCCTAAATAAAAAGGAAGTGGTTATATTACTTAGAGATTTCCATAATAAATATGGAACCAAGCATGGTCTAGGTAGTACTAATTTTCACCAAATATTATGAGTAAGTTACTATAAGATGCATCTTTTTAAAGATGTGCATCAACATGTGAAGAATTTCCATATCTACCATGTTACTACATCTCGTTAATGTATCCCATCTATGCCACTATTGTCAGTCATAAAATATCAACCCTTTTCTATGTGGGATTGGAATTTGTAGGAGCCATCAATGCCAATTCCTCTATTAGCCAGAAATTTATCCTTAGAAAAATACATTATTACACTCATTACACTAAAGCTCAACCATTCTAAAATTACACCACTAACATAGTCATTTAATTATTGTAGTAACACATTGCCATAAGGTTTAGTATTCCCACCACATTGGTATGTGACAATGGTCCTACTTTCTCATCCCTACAATTCCTTGAATGGGCTTATGATCATCAAGTGACTCTCAAGTTTTCTTCAAATCATTATCCACAAGGTAATCAACGGATTAAGTCCAAAAATAAAAATTTATTGAATGTAATTAATAAGATTTTATGAAGAAAATAAAGGGGTTGTCATAACATGCTTTAATTTTCTTTATGGTAAGATAAAACTAGGATTAAATCTGCCTTGGAGACCTCCCCCTGTCATCTAGTTAATTACCAACATTCAATCTTATTGACCAATCTGAAGATCACTACCTTGTTATTCACCAAAGATTACCTAGAAATTGATGACATAATAGAAGCCTACCTCTTGAACCTCATGTAGTTAGAAAAAAGAGAGATGCAACCTTGTCATATTTTAGTAGACATCAAGAGGAATTGAAATGCTAGTTTGACAAAAGGGCCAAAGTGAAGGATTTTCAGATCTATGATTCGGTCCTCGTATGGGACAAGGCTTAAGAAAAAAATAGAAAACATGAATTTTTTTATGTATTATGGCTCAATCCATACCAAACTCTTAAAATCTTGGGTGAGAATGCATTTTGCCTAAGGTGCATTTATGGTGAGGATGTCCCATTGTGTATCAATGGACAATTATTCAAGATCTACTTCTAGGATTAAGTGGCTTGGAAGACCCTATAAATAACTTCTCTTTTGATTTATATTTTTATTTCCTAACCCTTGTTTGTTATCTTAGGTTTGATATTGTTTTTTTTATGTTTTTATTATTGGGTTTGTCCTAATTGGTTTTTTGTCCTAGAGTCCCCTTGTTGATCAAAGAAATGAAATGAAAGGTTTTTGAAAGAGTAACATGGATGTCACTCAAAGAACCTAATCAAAATTTTACTTAAATAACTAGTGTAAACTATTGTTGTTACTTGGTTCATTTATTGAATTCTAAAGGTTAATGATCTATAACAAAACTTTTAAATTTATAATAGTTAGTTTTTTATTTGAAGCCATCTAATCCACTTAATGAAACATCTGAATAAAATTCAATTTTGCTTCAATTATAATTTGTCTTGAGTTGTTATTAATTTTCTAGTTTCCTTTTACCCATGTCTTGGTCCCCAACCCTCTGTGGATGAATTAAAAAATATACTTTCAAAGGAATTGAGCTAAAATATAAATATAAAATTCTCCTCAAAAGTGTGATCTTGGTAGCCTCCACCATAGGCTTTTTGTCCTAGTTTGTAGTGGAGCAAGACCTTTGGAAGGGACCAGAGGTATCCATATTAAGGATATAAATGTTTATATGGTAAGAGAGAAATGCTCAAACCACTTCCCCCAAGCTAAATTGTAAAATACATTCCTTCAATAGTTCTAGCCTTATGCAAATTTGATTTATTACGCGTGAATGCATAAAAAATGAATAAATCACTTAATCACACACATAGATGGTTTTGGCATGATTTTAGCTTATTATGTCACTCATTCTCATAGACTTTAGTGTCTTTGAATTCTATTTTTTTCTAAGTAATAGATTTCAGCTAATGTTTTTTCTTCTTATGAAATTAGATATTTTGGATTATCAAAATACTTAGGAGTATTTCCCAACAGGAGTCATCATTTTTTATTTCTTGCACAATATGACCCATTTTTAGTCTAAAAATAAGGACCCTCTTTTTCCTTTAGATTTTTATCTTATACGTCAAGGATTCCATGGTGGTTTCTTGTCTAATTTGCATATAAGATACATTAATTTAAAAATATGAATTTGCATCATATTACTAAAGTCCTAGTCTCCTTGTTTTCTTGTGTTTTGAATCACATTTTAAAACTTCATTTAAGACTATTTTACCTTAAGATTGTGCAAATTATCTAACTATTTTAGAGTTTTTATAGCTTCTTTTTTTGAGTAATTTAGTCCATTTTTTCTTCTTTTTGAGTCAAAATGGTTAAATGTTTATAAGGTTTAATTTTTTAACTTAATAATTTTTATTAAAATTAATGAAATATACTTTTAAATCAGGCAAAATGACTAAGTTTGTGTATATTTTTCATTCTATAATTATTCATTTTTCAATTTTTGCCTTAGCCATTTGCTTTCAAAAAAATTAGCCATTGGATTTTAAATCAAAGACTACTGATTGGATTATTTTACTCTTTGCCTATAAGTACCTATCATTTTTCTTATTACACACAATGACCTTTTGTGGATCTTAACAACTCTAATGAATTTTAAAAAAATTATTCCACATATAGTTATTTCTTCACTTTATCTTGGATACACGTGACATATTTATACCTAATAGGATTTAGCCTATTTCACAAAGTTTCCTACGGACACATGGCCCATTTTCAATTTTTCAAAATACTTAGTCATTTATATTCAAAGGTTTCCCAATGCCATGTGTCCATCACCTAATGATACTGGTCCTATTCAAAAGTATTATAAAGACTTAGTCAATTTTCTTCAAGATTTCCTAATGGGGAAATGAAATCAGTGGCATTTTGGGCTGGTGGATCAATGGGATGCTACCACATGGCATAATCCTACTACTATAATATCCCAAAAATATCCATACCAGTATAATGCCTCTAGGCAAGTGGGTCAGTGAGGTGATGTCATGTGGCATCATCCCACTGCTCCACTATCTTGGAGATGGTCTTATTGATCTTGAAACTTAAGGGTGAGTGGGTAGTGGGATGATGCCATGTGGTGAAATCTCAATATCCTACTCTCTTTGATATTTTTTTGAAATATAGAAATGATGTTATAACCTTAGGCAAGTATATGAGTGAGATTTTATTTCATGGTTAAATATTGATGCTTTACAACCTTGTGGCAGTCTGTGCAAGCATAGTAGTATGTTAGGGCAATGGGTGAATGACATTATGATGCATGGTGAAATATCACTTCACCATGGAATGAGCAATCAACATGCACTTAAAGCTTAAACTAAGAAATGAATGAGTGATAACAAGCTACATGGCAGTGACTCTTTAGAGTAAAGGACATGGTGTGGCAAGGCTTCCACTAAGGCACAAGTTTAAATTTCATGGCTTTTCTACTTGTTAAAAATGTAAGAGGGAAAGAATCAATTGTGTATTCAATTTAATTTTCAAAATTAATTATAGTGTGGTCTTATATGGCAAAGTGGTTGAACAGGCAACCCAAATCATGAATGAGACTAGAATAATTAGCATGGCATGCACATTAGGATCAAACACAAAATAGAAAATACAAATTTAAGTCTTAAAGTGGTGTGGTATTTATTACATAGATACATGGGTAGATGGAAATCATGATGCAATCATAACCATCTCATTTTCTATAATTCAATTGAGGCATGGTTTAGTTGCATCAATTTTGAGTTTGCCTTCATTCTGTTAGAGATTTTGAGTCACTTGCTCAAAAAAAATCCTTCAATCTACAAGTAATGTCTTTAACTACCCCATCAGTGAGGAAATTTGGTTGGTTTTTAACTCTTAAGATTTACATGGCTACATAAGACCAACTCTTGTGCCATAATAAGGTCTGGCTATGTGTGGATTATAAAAAAAGATAGATAGAACTAGACTTTTTTATGTTATTAGAATAATTTTTTTCATTTCTAATTTAACTTGTAGTTACATTTTTTTTTTTGAGTGTTAGATGATTGTATGAGTTCTTAGTATTGTTTATCATAGGAATATTTAGATAACTAGAATATTTGTTGAGTATTATCATTGATGTCAAAGGTGCATATTGTGAAGGTTGATGTCAAAGGTGATTAAGTAAAGTTGGCAGTGTGTAATGTGATAAGGTGCATGGAAGACTGTTGTCATGAGATAAAGATAAAAAGAGAATTTGAATTTAACTAATGTCTTATGTCTATATTGAAGGTACAAATCATTGATGTCAAATTACATATGAAGCTTAGTCGTGACATAAAGAGGTGTGTGCATTGAAAAATAAATGAACACAGACATGTGAAGGCTTCATGGCATTGTTTGAACATGTAAGCAAGATATATAAGCATTCATGAGAGTTTCAGGGTGAGTCTATAGGGGTAATAACTTTATTTTAAGTCTACATCTAGAATACTCTTAGACCTTACCTAGCCTAATGAGGTATGAAGATTAGATTTCAAGGCAATTTAGGCCTATTTGAAATATGCAAAACAAGAGAATAAAATCTTCCATAGTTGAGAAAAAGGAGGTATTGAAATGAGCTATAAGACATAACATAATATTATATGTGTGAATGTAATAAAAATTCATGAGGTGGTTGAGTTATTATTGAGTCACATAGGGAGTTGGTGCTTTTGTGTAAGTATGAGCTTGTTAAAACATAGTCAAGTGGGTGCTTGAATTTATTGGGGTTGGTGGTCCAAGTTGAGTTGGTTCTCAACATAATTTGATATTTTTTACTATAGTACATTAGTACATTATAGATATCATAGTGGTTTTTTTACCGCTTGAGGGTTTCTCACTCATATATGTATTTTCTTATTTCATACTCATGTGAATGGTTCTTTATGCATTTCTATACCACTATATTGCTTTCATGGTTCAAATAATGTTAAAGTATGATTGAAATAAAGTATTTTAATCACTAATTCACCCCCACTTCAGTGATTGTGCTTCCAAAAACTGGTATCAGATCCTGGTCCTTTGAAGTAGGTGTAATATCTTAAAGGATATCCTAGAATCACAAGCATTTATAGTCATCAAATACAAGGATGTTTCTCAACCAATAAGGCTCCTCTCTTCAGTGTGACTAACTATGCATTTTTAAGAATCATAATGAAGACCTATCTAATTTCCTTCAGATATGATATATGGTAATCTATTATTTATGGATTCACTTCACCTCCTACACCACCAACTAATGTAATAAACAAAAAAGGAAAGTGAAAACAATTCTAAGACAATGAATGCCATCCTATGTGGTCTTTCTGAGGTAGAATTTGTAAAGGTCATGCATTGTGATATAGCCAAAGGGATTTGAGAAAAATTACAAACCATCTATGAAGGAGACACTATATTCAAGTTGGCAAATTTGTAGACCCACTGATGGTAGTTTTAAATTCTAAGAATGAAGGAAGATGAAAATATTGCATCTTATCTATTAAGAGTAGATAAAGTGGGAAATATCATCAGAGATCTAGGAGAAAATTTGTAAGAATAAATAGTAGTATAAAAGGTTTTAAGATCCCTAACATCTAAGTTTGAATCAAAACTATCTAATGTGAAGGATATCAAATATCTCAACATACTATAGATGGATGAGCTTCATGGCATCTTAATTGCCTGTGAAATGAGAACAAGCAATAGAAGACCTTCCAAGAAGGAAGATTCATTCAAAGCTAAGAAAAAGTCACAAGGTAAAAAGGTCAAGGATGTTGTTGATACAAATATTGATGATGATAACATATAAGCCATGTTTGTCAAAAAATTAAGGAAAAGATCAAGTAAGTATAAGGGAAAGTTGCCATTTAATCACTTTAAATGTGGTAAGATTGATCACTTTGCATCCAAGTGCCATAAAAAGGATAATAATGAGCATAATGGAGAACATGATGAAAATCATGGTGAGGATAAGAAGTTATATAATCTTGACAAGATTAAATTTAATTTTAGAAAGTATGAAGGCAAGAAAGGATCATTCAAGAACAAGAGAAGTTTCTACACCAAAGAAGACAGTAGTTCATCAGATATAAGTGACATAAGTATAAACCATAGTGATGATGATGATAATGATCATGATAGCAATGAAACTCTTTTCATGGCCATATAAACAAATAATGAAGGTTTTTGAAAAGGGAAAAGTCTTATGGAAGATATATAATTAGATGAATAAGAGGTTAAAGTGAACCTTGAGGTAGAATTGGTCAGTGATCTAGAAGAGTTGAATTTCTAAATAAGGAAGAATAAAAAACTAAGATCATTAGCTAAAAGTTATGAGAAATAAATCAATATCTTTGAAGAGAGACTAAGTAACAACACCAATGAACATGACGAGATCATTAAATAATTAGAAACTCAAACTAAGATTGTCACTAAAAATATTAAGACCAAAGAGGAAAAATGCACCAAGTTTAGAATAAAAATGGAGTCCTTAAAGTGAGAATTGGATCAGGAAATAATTAAATTAAAGACACATCAAAAATATGAAAAGACTAATGAAGTATTTGGTGATATTTTGAATAGTCAGATGTCTCCACATGAAAAGATAGGTCTTGGGTTCAAATAAGTCTAAAAAGAAAACAAGGAGAGTTAGACTTCAAAGAGTAATGGATAATAAATAGGTGATGGTATTGATAGAGGAAATACCTATGCAAAAAATCTCAAATTTAAGACTCAAGTTGATCATCAATAAGTCAAGAATAATGTGACTCCTTCAAGAGACAATAAAAGTAGAGTGCATCATTCAACAATAAATAAATAAATAACTATGTGAATTCCTTCAATAGTTCTTATTTTTCATGCAATCAGTATGGATAGAGATATGGATTTTAGACACCATGCTATAATCAATTCCTCATGGAGGAATAGGATGAATACTCATCTCACTAGTAGAAGCATAATTCTATGATATAAGTGTGATCAAAGAGGACATATTTCAAGATGTTTCAATATGAGGCATATGAGGAAGATCGCTCAAGATAAAAGAGTATACAGTCATGCCAATGAGAAGTGGATCAAGAATTCAAACCCTATGAATAAGGTGAATGAGTATAAAGCTAAAGGAAAAGATTATTTTCCAGCTTAGACTACCTTTCACATCTAAGATGAAGGCATGAAGTGGTATATAGATAGTGGTTTCTCAATCCACTTGATAGGCAGTAAGAGCAAGTTCATTTCATTAAAAAAAAAATGATGCAGGGATAGTGATAGTTGGAGATAACAAAACTACCAATATTATTGGGAAGGGTATCTTGGGTTTGGACAATGGGAAGACCAAGACAATGAATGTGCTATATGTGGAAGGATTGAAACATAACTTGCTTAGTGTAAGTCTAATGTAAAACCAAGGACACACACTAACCTTTCATGATAGAGGGTGTGATATAAGGAGAGCCAAATCAAGAAAGATAATTGCCAATGTTAAGAGGACTAAGAACAATCATTATGTCTTGAATGAGATCAAAAAGGAGAGATGCCTTATGATTAAGATGGATAAATTTATGGTATTGCACAGAATTTTGAGCCACCTAAACTTTGATAATATGGTCAAGATAAACTCTAAAAAGTCTTTAAATAATATGCCTAAAATCACCAAACCTACAAACACACTTTTTAATGCATGTCAACATGGTAAGCAAACTAAAAAGAGGTTCAAGTCTAAGGATTATTATACTACAATAACTTTAGATTCAATACACACTGATCTTTGTGGACTTTCAATAATACAAATCATTAAAGGAGATAGTTATTTCATGTTACTCATAGATGACTACACAAGAATGACTTGGGTGGCATTCTTGAAAAAAAGTCATCAGCGCTTGATAAATTCAAGGCATTCAAGGCTCTTATTGAGAATGAAAGAATGGAAAGATCAAATGCCTAAGATATTATAAAAGACGAGAGTTTTTTTCCAATGAATTTGATGACTTAAGCGAGGTCCATGGGATAAGTAGATAATTCTTAGTAGCTAGGACACCTTAGTAGAATAGGGTATTGGAAATGAAGAATAGAACTTTTCAAGAAATGAAAAGGATTGTGATAAATGAATTAAGATTATCTAGTGGATATTGGAGAGAGACAGTGAGAACTAAAGTCTACATTTTTAATAGAGGATATATAAAGATTAACAAAAATAAAACTCCTTATAAACTATGGAAAGGTATACCTACTAATGTGGAACACTTTAGAGTGTTTGGAAGTAAATGATTCATCAAAAAAGATGATAAATACTCAAGTAAGTTTTATTCTAGGTATGATGAAGGAATATTCTTGGGATATTCATCAATAAGCTCAACCTATAGATGTTATAACAAGAGGTTTCAAAAGATAGAGGAAAGCACCAATGTGAAGATTAATGAGACAAGTTCTATAAAGTAACACTCTCAGTCAAATAATGCATCAAATAGTTTGGACTTAAATAATGAATAAGAAATAATAGAGATAAATGAGGAAGAATAATAAATATCAGATTATTTCTAGCATATGCAAGGTTCAATGGGTTCAAGGTGTATTATATGGATGCCAAATCAACTTTTTTGAATGGGAACTTGGAAGAGGAGGTGTACGTAGAAAAACCTGAGGGTTTATCATTATCAATAAACAAGGACTATGTATGAATATTCAAAAAGTCTCTTTATGGTCTAAATCAAGATCGTAGAGCTTAATACACCAGATTAGACAGGTATTTATTAGACCAAGGATTCAAGAGAGGAGTTTCAAATAGTAATCTATACATAAAGGTAGAAAATTATCATCAGTTGATAGTGGTTGTCTATGTGGATGACATCATATTTCATGGAAATAGTGAGAGTGTGACAAAGGCCTTTGCATATGTAATGAAGGAGTTTGAGAAGTCCATGATAGGAGAACTATCATTCTTTATTAGGTTACAAATCACTCAATCAAAAAGAGGTATATCCATTTCACAAGCTAAGTACATAAGATATGTGTTAAATAAATTTTAAATGGAATTTTGAAAGTTATTTAGCACACCTATGATCATAGGATTTAAGTTAATCAAGGATGAGGAATCTCCAAAGGTCAATCAGACATCATACAGGTCAATGATTGAAAGTTTGTTATACACTACTACCTCTAAACCTAATGTCATGTAAGTAGTAGATATTTTGGGAAGATTTCAAGTAGATCCAAAGGAAAATCATTTGAAATAATTTAAAAGGATACTTAGGTATCTCAAGGGGATTATGTATTTTGTGTTTTGGTATCCAAGGAGCAAAGAGTTTAACTTGACATCATATACAAATGCAAACCAGGCAGGGAGTCTAGGGAAGAACACTAGTGGAGGAGATTTATTCTTAGGAGAGTGCCTAGTTTCATGGATAATCAAGAAGAAACCATCAATGCCATTATCTATTTTGATGCTAAGTAAATTATAATAGGTTCATGTTTCACTCAAGTCTTATGAATGATACATACCTTAAAAGACTATAAAGTAGAGTACGATAGTCGTAGTCTTATCTATTGTGACAATACAAGTGTCATATGTGTATCAATTAATCTAGTCATGCAATCAAGGATAAATCACATTCCCATCAAGTATCATTTATTAAGAGAATAGGTAAGTGAAGACAATGTTAAGCTTGAGTATATATCTACTAAGGATTAGATGGCAGATATTCTAGCCAAGCCACTTCCAAAGACAACATTTGAACATATAAGATAGGAATTAGGTGTAATTCCAACCCCTAATAGTCATTAAGGAAGATGATTTCTTAGAAGGAGATAATCAGTCATTATCTCTAAGAGTAGGTGAGTAGTGTAGAGAAGGTATGCATAGAGATAGGGGAACATGTTTGTATGATGCTTCATTGACTCATAATCTTATGTGTTGCATTTTCTGGTTGTAATATTTGTGATCCAAGAATTTGAAGGTATCTCTTTGTAATTAATTTCAAAGGGTGAGAAGTTTAGTATGGGGGAGAAATATCCTATTGAGAGTAGTTTCTGAGTGTGGTTGCCATCAATGACAAAGAGGGAGATTGTTGAGTATTGTCATTGAGGTCAAAGGTGCATCTTGTGAAGTTTGATGTCGAAGGTGATTAAGAATAGTTGGTAGTGTATAATATGACAAGGTACATGGAAGAGTGTTGTCGTGAGAGAAATAAAAAGAGATAACTTGAAGGCAAATAATGTCTTATGTCTACATGGAAGGTATAATTCATTGATGTTAAAGTGCATAAGAAGCCTAGTCACAACCTAAAGAGGTATGTGCATTGAAAATTGAATGAACACAATAATGTGAAGGTTTTATGGAGCTTCTTGATTATGTAATTAAGGTATAAAATATTTAATGAGAGTTTTAGGGTGAGCCTATAGGGGTAGGACCTTCAATCTAAGTCCAAACCTAAACCACTCTTAGACCTTGCCTAGCCTAATGAGGTATGAATATCATATTTTAAGGTAATTATGCATGTGAGAACATGGACAAAGGTGAGATAATTATTTTTAGGTATGATCACAAAGTTTTAGGCTAGTATTTGAAATAAAAGTCCATTAATTGTTAGTTTAGACCTTCTCGAGCTCACAAAATGAGGTCTCAAACCTAAAAATCACTTTCATACATTCATTGGCACATGTAACCTCTAAATTGGAGTCTAATATATTAATAATATATTAGGTAGGGTCCTAGATACTATCTTGAGGCATTATTTGTAGATTCAAGTGGTAATCCTTTATTAATAATCATTAACACCAAAACCTATGTTAAATCTCCCTTAAACCCTAATAAGGACCCATTATGAAATATTTTGTTTAAAATAAATCAATTTAGATTAAAATTCCTATATAAATTATTTTATCATGCATTCATCTCTCCCAATTACCTCCAAGTGGTGGTGGTTAGTTAGATGAGAAAAAAATGTGCATATACAAGCCTATTTGTCAAAAAGTTGTTGTAGGTCTCAAAAGTTGAATTGGTCAAGAAAATAAAATGGATGGTATAAGAATATAGAGAATAATTTTACATCTCCATGATGATTTTTTGATATTTTCTATATTTAAAGTGTTCTAATTTGGTCATCCAAGTAAGCCAGTCATAGACAAACCTATTGGTGTGAATAGTATAAAACCTAGGCAAAGATGAAGAGATAAATTTGAGGGTCTGTACATGATATATTGATGAAATAAAGAGAATAAATAAGTTATTTATGACTTATAATTTAATATATTTATTTTATAATATTTGGATGTCAGTGTATGTGGTGAAAAAGTTGCTCACAAAATGGCCTATCTGGTTCAGATAGGACTGTGAGATACAAGGTCAAGAAATTAGTCTACAAGACTAATATTTTACACTGTACCATAGGAATTTTATATCTAAGGGTATTTTTGAGTTATAATATAACAATTTTTATTCATCTTGAGTCATGACAAGTGATTACATAGGCGTTGGAGGTCTAATTCATCATGACTAATTTTTAGGTGAATTGGCAATTTTTAGTAAGCAAGTTATAGAGATGTTCTTGAGACTTTACCTCCTAAGTTAAGGTGTTCCAATAATATTATGATCACCCTAATTTAATTTATATTATATATACATGTTTTATTTGTCATATTTGATTATCTTAAGGGTATTTATGCTTCATTATTGCAAGACAAACTTTTGAGGTATATAGGTCTAATAGGGCAAATTGTCCTAAAAGAGATTCCATTGTATGAGTTTAAAAGAGCTTATTAGATAATTTATTTAATGGATTTTTATTTTTTGATAAATTCATTTTTTCCTAATAAGATCAAGTTTTATCACAAATACGACATACCAAATACAATTAGGTCTCCATGAGACCTAAAGGTGTAAGGCCTAATTGAGTTATTGTAGACCAAAAGGGGTTAAAATTGTGATTGAACTATTTTCATAAGATTTCATAAGACCTATTTTTTCTAACCTAATATGTTTAAGGTTTTTGGCTGACCAAGTGGTATGTGACCATGAGACTAGTATATATATAAGGCGGTTTAGGCCTATTATAAAATTTCAAAACAAGCAAATAAAATATTGAATATTTGAGAAAAATGATGTATTGAAATGAGTTATAAACCATAAAAAAAGAGCATAGGAGTGAATGATATCAAAATTCATGATGTGGCTAAGTTGGTACTAAGTCACTTAAGGATTTGGTACTTCCTTGCAAGTAGGTGCTTGCTAAAACCTAGTCAAGTGGGTGCTTGACTTTATTGGGGTTGGTGCTCCAAGTTGAGTTGGTGATCAATAGAATTTGATATTTTGCTTTCTAAGATAATATTCCATTTGTAGATATCATAGTGGTTTTTCTCCCCCTTGAGGTTTTCCCACTCATATATGTGTTTTCTTATTTCATGCTCATGTAAATGGTTTGTTATGCATTGTTATAACACTATATTGCTTTCATGGTTCAAAGAATGTTAAAGTATAATTCAAAGAAAATTTTTCAATCATTGATTCACTGCTCCTCTCTATTATTTTTCTTCCAAAATAAATTTCAATTTTACATGATCATTATCTATGTATTTTTATGGCAGTGATGCCCTTGTTTCTTGCAGTTAATCTCTCTCTCAGATTGTTGCACCATCTTCAATTGGAGTTGTGGTAAGTATAGCTCAACTAGAGGTAGGTTTAAATGGATGTTTATTTATCCAAATAACTTAGAATTCACATATGTTTATAATAAGCATTTTTACATCTCTAACTCTAATCTTTATTTTTTCTTTATAATTAGTTTAATCTAGGGATATAACAATTTGAATTCAACTATCTATCTTGGTTAATTTTATTGTCCTATCTCAGGAGTTTATCATTGTTATTAAATTTTTGCATTCTTGGACATGATAAATTCATGAAATATGTTAGCTTGTGAAAGGAATTAAATCCTAGAAGCCTGAAAACCATTGAATACTTTAGTTAGAGTTCATTATTTTGATTCAAATCATTAAAATAGGCCCATAACATGGAAAAGTTTACATCAACCAAGTGAAGACCGAAATACCATGACCTAGAAAATTTAGACCTTTTGGATTTATTTTACTTACCATATCTCCAACCTTTTAGGATAGGCCATGGATTAACAACCTCATTGCCTAATTATTGGTTGTGTATTAAAACTCACTTCAATATTATATTATAGCTTTATATCAATCTATACTAGAGTAGGGTACTTTTTATGATATAAGAGTTATAGTATGGGTGAAAATCACATGATTTTTATGATGTATTGAGTTGAAGATAACATACTATGATTGTTGTAATAATTTTTGTGTGTTTGATATATGAGAGGTTCCCCATGTATAAACCTATATGTTTACCTCATTTGATAGATGATTTTTCCTTAGGGATAGGAGATGGATGTGAGGTCATACTATGTGAGTGATTCCTCATATTTCCTCTTTGGATACCATTAGGAGGGATTATATATTATAGATGCTTTATAGTTACATGGTGGATGCTTGGACATCTTAGCCAACCATAGTGTAGCTGATGAGCCAAAGCATAATCATAGGACATTATTCTTGGTGGGTCGAATGAAATATATATTATTATGTACATATGAAGTTTGAATTTATACACATGGTGTTGCCTTTAGTTATCCCATCTTATTAAGAGAGGCATGATAGGGATCCATAATGGATAGGACGATGAGGTGTTAAAACTATAATCCTAGTAGTGAAATCTCATTATCCTGTGTTATCTAAAAAATGATAACTGTAGTGAGTAATGTGAGGAGGAGATATTGGAGGTGAGCTAGTAGTGGCTATTCCTTAGAGATAAGTGGACCCTAGGAAGATCCAAAATTGATCTATACCATATATGGTTTGATTTAGAGTTTATATTTATAAGCTATGGTAGCCTATTGAGGGAAATGGATAGGATTCACTCCATCTCTTAGCCTTGATGCCAAAGGTGTGTAGGTGGGAGAGATGTTTAAGATGCAGTAGGTATGCAAATTTAATATAAGTTATGCTATCACTCTTATTTTCCTAAAGGTATAGTTATACATGATAGGTCTTAGTAATAAATATTCTATAGATTTATATATTAATGTGATATTTTATGTTGAATCTCTTTTTTTTCATGTGTTGACTAAGGTGGCACAATGGAAAAATCTTTTGGAGACAACACACTATGAATTTTTTGATGCCATGCTATTAGATCATGACACTACGATGATGTTAAAACCTATAACACCCCTATCAAGTCTTATTTTGGTTTTTTAATATTGGTTAGAGTGGATTCTATGTTTATTTAACACTAAGATCAAGCTTCAACTCAATATATTGCACCATTAAGCATGGGATGAGATGTAGTGTAAAAGTGGTAAAAAGTAGCCACAAAGTGGATTGCACACAATGTGACTGTAAGACAAGTGGTAGAGATAAAATATTAATTGGCCAATATATAATAATAAGGCCACAACATGCATTCTTAGAATCTATTACTATGGATGTGTTTGTAGGTTACTCATTCAGGACCATTATGGTAAGTGTGGTACCTTGGCCCCAGAGGGATGAAGGTTATCCAAATGTCTAGAGAGCCTACATTTTTTACTTTGATGTATTATGGTGTATCATGATATATATTATGTATAAAAATTAGAGACTCATATATATGTATGTATGTGTTATATGTGTATGTAAGTGTGTGTGTGTGTGTGTGTGTGTGTGTGTGTGTGTGTGTGTGTGTGTGTGTGTGTGTGTGTGTGTGTGTGTGTGTGTGTGTGTGCGCGCGCGCGCGCACGTGTGTGTGTGTGTGTGTGTAGACACACACATACATACATACATATACATGCACATATATAAGTATGTGCATGTGTGTGCATATATATGTAAGTCTGTGTGTGTGTAATAATATTATTTTAGCTTATTTTTTATCTACATTTGTAAAAAGGTTCTATGCATCATTTCATTTTTAGTATGTACTATGGTTTTCATACCATACTATGAGTAAATGCAATGTATGTTTAATTATTTTCAAGAAAGAATTTAGCACGTGCATGGTAAAAAAAAAATTAATAGAAAATGATATCTTAAGTAAGTAGATATGAATATCAAATAACAAAAGATGTAAAAATAAGATGAATAAAATGAATTTAAAACATAATTAGTGCAATTAAGATGAAAAACATAATTTATGTACAAAATTATATGAATAAATTTTAAAATCACATCAAAATGTAAGACATATAATCTCAAGATCTAAAAATAACTATGAAAAGAGATATCCAATGTAAGAAAATGCAAAAGATAATAATACCATGATATGTGAATTTTTTTATGAAAAATTCATCCCATGTAAGAAAATTAAAGCAAACTTGAATCCAACATAGGGGAAACTAAAAATGATCATAAGGTACATCTAGTATAAGATATGAAAAGAATCAAATAGAACAAGGACACTTATCAAAATAAGAAGAAGACCTCAAATATTGAAAATCAAAACTAGTGCATGTACTAAATCAAGATGTGAGAAAAAAAACCATTTAGAGACATATATATGATGACCGAGATAGTGTGGATGTGAATGGTGATGGGCATTTGTGAGGAAGGTATATTCTTATTCCCAAGTTCTTACAATGCAACTCATAGACTAAAAATCTAAGAAGCATTATAAATGGAAGCTAAAATTAATATATGAAGCAAATAGATAAGAAATGGGAATTTAAAGAAGAAGGATGTGATCAAATAAAAGTGATACCCATCAAGGGGATATTAGGAAAGATTTTATGGATATTTAACTAAAATCATGGTTCCATGAGTGTGATGCATAAATATTTAGCAGAAAAAAGACACCCTAATCAAATGATCAAAGCTAAGAACTATCAACATCAAGGACATAGAGAACCAATCTAATAGGTGTAATATTATGATAAAAATTAAAGTATATAGATGACCCTATTAATTCTATATACATGTAAAACAAAATGATCCTACCTTTCCACAACATGTTATTTACTACTCAGAAGCCTATATAAAGTAATCCATCTACTTAAATGATTGGGTACTTGTGTGAGAATGTAGGTGACATTGGAATGTAATAAGATATAATGAAGTAATGAGACCTCTTACCGCAGTTTAATAGCCTAACACACCCAATGGTTCTCAACTCTATCATGGTTCTAACTAGAGAGTTTGAGCTTTGACTAGAATAGGATATGTGTTAAAAAGATCACATATGTTGATGTGATCTTTCATTTAATATATGATTTCAATTTTAACATACCTTTTTATATGGATTGGATTTTAAATATTTTGTAGTTTTTAAATTTCATCATCCATATAGATGTCGAAAAACTGAATATGGATTATAAATATGAATAACATAAGAGAGCCTACACCTAGCCTATTAAAGAGGAGAACCTAAGGACCAAGATGTATAATGAGACTAAAATTTTCAAAATAGGAAAGAATGTGATTTCAAAAATACCCTAGTGTACCTTAAGTGAAGTCATAAGTAAATATGGATATTGTGGAAGATCCATCCATGTGCAAAGGTGATATAATGAAGATGTGTTAGTAGCAAACCACAACAAGGGCAAGTTTTTATTTAAAACTAACTAGGAAAAATGAGGGATATGAAATTACACACTTCTAATTGTTTAAACCTAAATTTTTATAAGGATGTTAATTGGTTTAGGGTTAATAATATATAAATGAATAAGTATAAGGGTGATAAACAAATATATAATAGGCCAATTAATTGTAAAACTCAAATGAGACATATACTAAATTTATTATGTTGAGATATGCTAAAAATCAAAAGTACATCTATGCTAGATATTAAAATGATAATAAAAAACAAGATTCTTATTTGGTTTTTATGCTAACATATATTTGGATATGGAACAAGAAAGAATCAGACTGGAAAAGGATTCTGGACCAATCATCAAATTATGGAAAAATGCCCTTTGTAAAGGCAAACACTTATGTCGACCTAGGATGATTGCATCGATATTACTTTATAAATCAAATTCACGTGTCATATACATAATACCTACCAAAACTAGATGTGATCACCTTGAATATTTTAGGCTATGTGTTTCCTTATTTTTAGTGTGCTCATATCTGGATCATAGGTTGCCGCTCTTTGTCAAATAGAAAAACCCTAGTTCTTCATTTGCATAGTGGCTATGGGAAAAATGGGTTAGTGGGCTTATAGTGTTGAGATAATACAAAATACCTATCTATGATTTGGTGTTTTATAAATAACCACTACTATGAATAGGGCCTTAGACTGATTTAGTTCTCCCCTAATATGTTGGCTTGTGTGTGCATAGGGGTGAAATATGGGGAAAGTAAATACAACAGTGACCTGGATTGTAACTTGGAAAATAAAAAACATGGCATGATCCTTTAGTAATTAAGATATATATGTGTTACCTCTATGAGTGATATGTAAATAGGAGAGAATATGGAAGCTTTGTTAACTCAAATGGTTTTCGATCATTAACTTGTTAGAAGGTGTGAGATTGTTAGATCTTTTTCTACACCTTTGTTAGGTATTTTATAGGTGAGGAATGAGTGAGGATTGATTTTGTATTATATCAATCCTTTTGGATAATTTTTAGGATCACTCATAAACACCAATATCATAGAGAATCCATTTGAACATTATGAATGAAAAAAAGGAATTATGCATTAGCCAATCTCTTCATTATTGCTTCAAGTTGAAAATATAATATGTATGTTTCTCTCTTCAGGCTAGGCAAAGTAAAATGACTACCTAATAAATAGGAAAATGAGTTGGTTTCAAAATAACCATTTGGTTTTTTTATCAACCCAAATATATGTGAATTGTCTAAATAAGTGCATAATAAAATATTATTTGTACACACAAATAAAATAAAAATGACTATAAAAAAACACTCCAAATAAAGATTAACTCTGTGAGTGGTCATAAACATGGATACAAAACAAAAATGGTTTAGAAATGACTCAAAACATTAGCCAGTATGAACATGATCACTCTAACACCCTCCCTTAAGCACATAATAGGGATGAGAAAAGATAAGGTAAAGAGATTGATGGGTCCCAATAACTAAGCCTAATCAAGAACCCATATACAAATTATAGTGAAATATAAAGTGTCCCTATGGTAACCAATCCATATTAATTGAACATGTGGATGTTGATTCACTATAATTTCCAAGTCAAATAGGAACTAGTACTCTGTACAAGGCTCACTCAATAAAAAACACACTGATAATAAAATACTGGGACAATTATTTACAAAGGATTAAATGTGTCACTGCAAGGTACCCAAAAACTAGTAGATACATAATGAGAGTGGAGTGAATAACATATGTTACAAGACATCCTAAGAAAAACAATTTAAAATTTCACAATTTTTTAGTAGGTGCACTTGATGGAGTGAGTCCATTAGATAAATGTGCACTCAATCAACTATCTAAAAAGGAAAATGTTATGTACCAAGGGATAGCAATCAAAATAACCCCTGGATTAATATGTGTACACACACACACCCATAATTTTGAAGTGTGTATAGCGACTCAAAAAAAAATCTTTATGAGTGGGCCAATCCCACTACAAAATAATGAAATGATGACACTAGGCTTCAATAGACTAGCTAATATTTATAAGGAGATCAAGCTCCACAACAAATTTAAAGGAGACTACCAACATCAAAGATATAGATACAAATATCTTGAGAATAGGTCCTTGGTGTGATGGGATAATCAATAACTGAAGACTAAAATGCTCAATATGGAGCACACACACATGAATAAAAAACTCCATGACTCTCAGTGTGACTACAAATAAAGGTCCCATAAAACAACAATATTACCAAGTAATGTAATAAATTCCACAATAAAGTCAATGTGTAGTATATGACATATCTAAAATGAGAGATGAAGGCTCCAAAAAACCACATATGCCTAACAAGGAGATCAAATAACCAAGGATCATCAAAATTTAGGAGAAGTAATGTGCGATTAAAGAAGCTAAGTGGTATAATAACCTTGAATGTAGAGTCATCTCAAAGAATGTTGTCGATGCTACCAATAACAATCATAAATCCACCTTAAATGAACATAAATGGTGGATGATGCCTACATATGATTGGGTGAAAATTTTATAGTAGAATAATGTAAGGTAACATCCAAATAAGTGTCAGGTTGACCATGTCTAACCACTATAGTCTTAAGTTTATCAAGCCTAAGTGATAATGCAGAAGAGCTCATATGTATCTCAATATCATCACGAAGAGTGGAGTGAATGAAACATGGAGATATATCAAAATATCCCAAATAAACATTTGCATCATAACCAATGTCTTTCATATTAATACACATAATAGGTTGGATAGGGAAAATAATTCCCTATAGATGCTTCCCAATGTCCTTAAGTCTAGTAGTGTGACCATGAAATGAATCATGTGGGAGAAAAATCTAATGGTAGGCTTATCAAAATAAGTAGGCATAGATATAAATATAACTAAAGTAGAGTGTGTAGTAATAGTAAGCACATAAGTATCATCTGCAATAAGGAGAATAACATCAACAATGGGTTTCTCAAGATCTAATAGATCATACTAAAAAAGTGTATCAAGTGGATGTATACCAGATTCAATAACACATTATGGACTAGGAATGGGGGCATGAACGTCCAACATGTCAATTTAATGTTGATGCTAGACTAATTTGTTGATGCATGTTAATAATTTGATTGTGTAGGAAGTGAATATGGGAGCCCTTGCTATGACTGAGATTCCACAAAAAGAAATTTTATTTCACTCATTTCCTTTTCACTTCCTAATTTCCTTTTCAATTCCTATAGTGCTATAAAATATTCCTTTATAGATTGCATAAAAGGTGAAAAAACTATAGAATCAGAATGTGGATCAGTATGTGGAGGAGGTGTAGATAACTCATCCAATGATCACAAATAAAAAAATATATAGAATTAGCAGTAAGAAGAGGTGGTAAAAATGTCTCATCCTCAATAAATGATCCCTTACTAATAAATGAATAAGGACAAGAACCAACATAAGGAGGAGTATATGCCTTATGCATTTCACCATCAAGAAATACATGCACACAAATGAATAATATAGTGGAGAAACATCAATAGTACCACCAAGAGAAAAATCTTCACTGTGAGAGGGAGGATGAAGAAGAGAAATTATGGGAGGTGAAGTGACCTCCTAAAACAATGTGTAAATAACATCCCAATCTTCTTTAGGTGATGAGGCATGCTTAATATGAGACTATAAACTATCTGAAACACAAAGGTGAATGAAACAAAGTGCTTCTTGTTTCAAATACACAAGCCACACAATATCATCCTCATCTCTAAAGTTTAGAAAGTCACCAAGTAAAACTCTCCATAAGCCTTTCATTTATATGTGAATTTGCATTTTGGTTTTCCATGTGTCATAATTTGAAGTCTTAAGGGGTTCAAATAATGATGTAGTCATATTCATAAGAATAAATTAAAGAGCAGAATGTATACCCCTCCCACAAAATAACAACTCTTTTTATACACCCAACACAAGTTAAATATCTATTTTCCATTCACATGATAAGAAAAGTGATAAAATCACAAAATAAGCCTCCAAAAAATGGTAACAGTAGCCAAAGATGGACACTAGGTAACATAAAAAATGTGTCTAAAAGGAAGTTTAATATAGATACAATACATAAAAAGGTGGCTTAAGAAATTATGCCTACAATTAATTCTCCTCCACTAAAAATTTACACCATTTTAATAATATACCCTATATATTACCCCTTATTATAAAAAAAATTCTTATAAGGAAGGAAAGAATGCAAATTTACATTTTACAAGGAAAAAATGAATGTTTTATCTTCAAGAGATATAATTTTTATGTTGAAATTATAAAAAAATGATTTTTTGGTAAGAAATAGGTAATAGTATTTGATCCCAAGACCTATACCCTACTAGTTTATTAACAAAAGTAACCTATCCACTTTAGCAAAGTCAACTTTGTGAACATAAAACTAGAAACTTTGTTTTAAACCATAATTCAAAGAAGAAATTAATGAAATAAAGCTAAAAAATAATTCACACATGTAAGAGGGGGATTGGTCATTTTGGCTTTGTCATGAAAATATTCATTTACTTTAGTGGGTTGGGGTTGTCAGGAAGAATTCTATAGAAAATACATTAAAATGCCAAAAATATCCTTCAAACAACCTCAAAATATGCTCTAACTAATCTTCTACAAGATTCATATGATCTATTGTAAATCTATACATAATAGTTGGAAATGAAAATT